>VZRI01013893.1:246676-414611 GCA_013397515.1 Upupa epops | reverse complement strand
GAAAGCCCTGGGGTTTTTTTCAATGGAAGTCCCATCGGTGCCGGGCACGGCTGCTGCGGGGCAGGGAACAAGGGGACAGCCACACCACCCCGGCGCCTCTCCCGAACGGAGATGAGCAGATCCCCGCAGCTGCAAATGAAGCGGAGGAGCGCAGCGCGGCTGGGCAACACCGTGGAGCCCCGCAGCCCCCCGCACCCCCGGCCGCCCCGGCGGGACGCGCAGCTCCGATCCCCGCCCGCGCCCCGCGTTACCTTCTTATTGCATCGGGAGCAGCAGCTTTTCTTCCCCTTCCCCTTCCCCTCTCCTCCTCCTCTCCCTCTCCTGTCCTCTCGGTTTATACCAGCCTGTTCCTCATCTCACAGCCTTCCTCCCAGCGCCATCTTGCAAGCTTGTGACGTTGGGAGCCGCTCACCCCTGACCCACATTTGAATAGAAGCCAAAATGAAAAAAAGAGGAGAGAGAGAGAGAGAGGGAGAAAGGAGGGAAAGAGGAGAAGAAGAAGAAGAAGAAAGAGCGGAACAAGGGAAAGCCGCAGCTAAGCCCGTGCTGTGCCAGTGTGGAACAGCATCGGCTCCCGCTCCCTGGGCAGCTACTTTAGTAATAAGCAATTTCCTGCTTTTGCAATAAATGTCGCGGCGGGGCTGGGAGAGGGACTGGGAGCCGGGTAATTCCCACCGAGGGACCAGGGCTTCCCCACCACCACCACCTCCGAGCCGCCACCCCGAGCCACCACCCACACCCCGAAACCCAGCCCAGAGCCAGACCACGACCTCCCGGCAGCCCAAATACTGCTGCGCTCTTTCATTTTGAGCAGTGAAAAAGGCATTTGTTAGGGGTATTTCTCCCGTCACTGGTGAGGTCTCAAGTGTGCCTTGAGAGAAATTGCATAGATTTTAACTCGTACGTGTATTGGGATGTGCAGTGAGCTTTATACACAAATTAAGAAAACATCCTCTTGTACACATTTGCATATTAGCTTTTTATCGCTCCCGTCCATTTATTAAGGACTGACAGTGCATTTTGCACCAGCCCACACACCGATGAAGGCATGGCCTTTGCTCCCATAGAAGTCTCAAGTTTTGTTTTATGCATTTTAACATTTTTTTAGTTATTTACCTATTTGAATATATCAAAGGGTAGTTATTTGTGTTTTAAACCCCTGGTCCTGCAAAGACTTTACTGCAGGTTTACCTTCAGGCGCATCAGTAGTCACACTGAGCAAGCAGGGGCTCTTCGGATGCCTTCAGTACATATGGGCACAGCCTACGAGCCTAAGCTATGATTTGTGAAATGTTAAGCGAACGGATGCCATCTTAACTTTACTGACTATTGCCACAAAGGACAGCTGTGCAGAAATGTGAATTATACCTGTGTAGCACTTTCTCCCTTCAGTAGCTTATTAATTCTATAATAACAGGAAAAATTCATATAAACAATTTCATTGTAATCATGTGCAGCCCATCCACTATCCTATGCAGGAATCACTGTATTCACTGCAAGGTGAGATAACATTTCCTTCTGTGCCCTCACAACCACCCATAAAATAAACTCCTGAGCAAGGTGGTTCATTGGTGAAGCTGAACCTTCCATTTAACACATACCTAAGAATTTCCTAAGAGCCTCCATGCCAAGGGGCTCTCCCAGCCACTTCCTGTGCCGATCCCTGCAGTTCACAGGCACTTCAGCTGGATCCCAGCTGCAGCTTAAGCTCTCCCTCCCAAAAATCAAGATATTTTCTAGTTGCTCATCCAGAGTTCAAAGTTTTTGCAGGAGATGTGGCTTGAGGAGCAAATAAAGATAAGGCAAATCACAACAGCCGTATCGGAAAGGTCCGGACTGGTGGATTGTTCACAGTACACCCAATAAAGAGCAGAACACTTTAACAGTGGTGAGAAGAGCAAACCTGACTGTCAGCACAAGACCCAGTGAAGTAGATAAGGATCAATTCAGGACTCTTCCCCCACCGGGAAAGTTAATTTAAGGTTGGCCAGGCTGCATTTAGCTGTATTTTAAAGCTAAGTGGCCTTGCAAATAGCTAGGGAGGCATAGGTAGCCATTTGCTTCACACTGTGCCAGAGGAATTGATAGGCAAATACACAGAAGTCCTTGTGCCATGTTATCTAAACAAGGGGAAGATGCATTGTGGAGTTATTTCAGGCAAGTTTAGGCATTGGGGGTTTAGAAGGACCGGCTTTGGTGAATCTCTCAGTGCCTGGCATCTCAGGATATCAACAATGCCACCATCTTGCCCTCAATCATCCTTCCTTCCTTCAGAAGCTTACTGCCCCAGAAACAGGCAGCAGAACGGTCTGTGTGTCCTGCCAGTTTACAGATCAACATCTTAGTGCAAACCCGCTTTCATCAGTCATCTGAACAGAGGTGCCAGGCTTTGCACAGCAATGGCTCGAGGCACAAGCATTTTAGTCTGTCTGCCAACTTCACTAGGTAGGTGATAACTATTGAGAATGAAGGGAGTGAAGAAGGTGGGGAAGAAACACCCTAAACTACCACCACACCGTTTAGCTTACAAAATTATTTACTTGTGTTTGAGTCTTCTCTAGGTTTGAGGACAATCAGTTCCAAATATCCCTAAGGAAATAGAGAGATAAACACTTTCTCAATGGAGAGGAGACAAAAACAAAAGATAGAAATTAGGTGTCTGGCACCTGAAAATGATATGGTAGTATGCAGCAGTGCATTCAGCTTCATGTATACATTATAATTATAAGGTTGAAAAAGAATTAATGAGGAAGCTAGACCAGGCGCTGTCACTAGAGCCGTGGACATCTGTGGAGAATCTGATGAGCCAAGTAGAAGTATGACCACACCTACACACACACACACACACCACGCAGGTGTGGAAAACATCTACAGGCATGCAAGGCAGATACCATGATACCTATAATGTCTGCAAGCAATCATGGCCAGGGAACTTGCCATCCAAACAGAGGGTACACCCTCAAGTTCCAAGAAATCACACCCACTGTGGGCACATCTGGGACTGGGTGAAACATGTGCCCGTGTATGTGAAAAGCAAGTACATTACTCAGGTGCAGAGAACAGTGTTCAGGTGACAGATCTGGCTAGAAGGGTAATGGTGGCATGCTGGCTACAGATGCTATGGCTGAATGGGCATGTTCTGAAGAATTCTGAAGCTAGTGGATACTTTGAAGAAAGGGGCTCTTCTATTTCCAAATGAACACTTGTCGTTAACTTTGTTTTCCAATTTTGTTTGACTGTGGGGTTTTTAGTGTTTATTTTGACAAGAGCACAGTCAGGATGGTAGCAGTGGATTGTGCTGGGTGCTTTGCCTACACAAATGAAAGCTTCAGCTTCTTCCTCACTGTGTTGATATACATGTTGAATACAATGCATGCAAGGTAGCTATGACAAACAGATTTTTGTCCTAGCGGTATACAAAGAACTCAGAACAGAATCCAAAGAACAAGCAGATTTTACACAGCCCTCATATCCACATATCCACAGTCCTTAGTATCCACTCACTAGTAGCTCCTTAATGCTGCTTTCAGGCAGAGAAGTTTAGGTAACTGTATCTCCCCAAAATAAGTTATCGTTTGCATAATACCTAGACTCAAATCAAGTCAGTGGCTGAAACCCAGAGGAGTTTCAGGGTTTCATTTTGTTTTCAGTCATTTCCGACCAGCTGATGGGTTCAGAAGCAGCGCCAGAGCAGCTCCAGTCCTTTGTAACTGTGCTAATAGCAAGTTTGTACTCACCATAAACCACTAAGAGGACATGGGTAGTAGAACTGCTGTAGTGGTAAGGCAGTGCTGTGGGTAAGGAATGAAGTAATCTGAGCAAAGAAAATGCCATTGCAGAAAGTAAATAGAATAACGAGTAAAGGGTGGCCGTGTGCCCTCATAGCTCTTCAGTGCCACCTGCCTTCATTCCCAACGCTAGTGGATGTCCAGTGCCATCTAGCAGGCAAACAGTTGTTTACAGTAGTGAGTGGATGGGTAACGCCGGGCGGAGAAGTTCAAGGAACAACTGAAAAACTGTAATTCAAGGAACTAAGGAAAACATTGACAGCAGAGAATGTCAGCGTAGGGGTATATCTGAGAGGCAAGTGCTCCTTGAGAGTAAAAAAAAGGATTTAGCCCTAAAAATAAAGTTCTTTAGCAGAGGCTTGCAGTCAAAGCCTCTCCAGTGCAGGAATCCTGACAGTATCACTAAAAACGCTGAGGACCAGAACATCAGAATAGAGCTGAAACAGGCATCCTCTGAGGCATTGCAGTGACCCAAGAAAACTGCTTCAGTGGTAACAGGATGGCTGATGAAAGCTTGTGA
Source organism: Upupa epops (assembly GCA_013397515.1). Taxonomy (NCBI): domain Eukaryota; kingdom Metazoa; phylum Chordata; class Aves; order Bucerotiformes; family Upupidae; genus Upupa; species Upupa epops. Next base: position 410,303 of record VZRI01013893.1, on the reverse strand, counting down.
TATTAAAGTTATTTTACTGTCCCCTCAACAGAAATGTCCTACAGTCAGACACGTGTGTTTGGATGGTCTTTTCCTCAGACTCAGAAGTGCCCATGGAGAAGAGTCCAGTATCGAGTATTTGAAACCCTTCTCTCTTAGCCACAAATGCTCTATAGCTCTGCACTGATTAGTGCTCTAAGGGTCCTGTTCAAAATCATGGGGTTAGAAACCTAGCTGGAAAAAAACAGACCAGACAAATAAAACTCAACAGAAATTAACATTTTTCAAAAAAAGCTAGGTGCTTAGTGCTTATACAAGGTACTGTTTTGTACTCTTCTGCTTCTGTTGTGTCCTTAGTGATAAAAAGTTTTAATTTCCTTGGAAGAGAAGAGACATAAAACACTTGTATTGCTACAAGCTGAAGCTTTTTGCTGGGAGTTCAGACATAGGCATGGTCGATGCAAGGGGGTTTGTACCTTTCATCAGATAAAAACATTGCTTCCATTGTAATGAGATCTCTGATTTCTGTTGGTCTGTGAACTTCATTGCTAGTGTGTTCACTCTGTACCTATGTACAAAACATCCTCATTTAACCACGTCTGCCCAGTTAGTTCCTGTAGGCTGTGCAATGGCATCATTCTGGTCAACTATGGGAGAGAAATAAAAAATAAGGAAAGCAACTGATGAATGAAACCACTACCTGTGTGATGTAATAATAAAGTGAATTTTGCTGAAAATAACTCTGAAATAGATGTCAGAAGGAAATTTAAACAAGAAAGCCACATAAATTTCTGTTTCTGTAGCCACATAAATAGACAACAAGAAAAAGAACTGGTGCTACTATGAAGTGTGTGGACAAGGAAAAGACTAAAAACACTTTGTGCCTAAAATCTGAATTAAGACTTTACTATAGCTTTTAAGACAAAGAATGGAGTAGAAGAAGAGAGCAAATCCAGCAGGATTAGTTGGAATAAAGGGCTATATATTTGCTAATGCAAATTATCACAATAAAGGTGAAAGCAAATCTGAAAAAGCTCCACATTGTTAAGCAAGGGACACCGGGTAGTTTCCATCCCAGAATTCCAAAGAAACAAGTACCAAATGGCTAGCAAGGGTTTGGAATGATTTTTGAGTTGGCAGTTGTTCCTGCATTATTTGAAAATAGTAAACATACTCCTTTTATTTGTAAAATTACAGAAACATTATCTAAGTAGCCACTGAGCTTGCTGCCTGTGAGACCATTCCAGGCTTTCAGAAGATTTGATGGGAAATATAACTGACCAAAAATAGTAAAAAGAAAGGGAGACTAAAGGAGAAGATAAACAGGATAAAACACACCACCACCACTGATGTCCTGAGCTATTTTGTTGCTGAGATAACTGATTTTCTAAATTTATCAGATCTAATCTATATGGATTTTAGTCAAGCATTTGATATGATGCCACAAGGGAAGTTATTAATTAAGACTGAGAAGACAGGGATTAGTACAAGAACAGTAAACTGTGAAAGGAATTGCCTGAAGGAGAGATGCCAATAGAATACTATTGGGATAGAGAGATTTCCAGTGACTGAGCTTACTTAATATTTGCAATAGTGATCTATTGTCGTTTAAGCTGAAAAGTGCTAAACAAATTTTCTGATGAAATAGTCAAGAGGCACAGGATCAGGGTACCATGGCTGGTGAATTGGAAGACGGTGAAAACAATGACCAACAGAGATAGGATGCAATTCTATGTAAAAACAACATACATTTGGGATGCACTACAGGCAGTTCATGAGGGCTTCTTCTACAGTCCATAGAAACAGGAAGATACCTCAAGAATGGGGATCTGTCCTGCCTCTTGTGGATTTGTAATTCGGGATAAGAGAAACTGCTTTGTGGATGTGTCTGATTCTATTCACTCCACAAAACCCTATGCAGAAAGATGAAGTAAAACAAATTCTCTCAAAGGAAGGAAAATTACTACCACAGAAAAAAAAGAAGAATACATTAGTCTGTCAGTGGGTGACTGTGAACCATCAGCTCACGAGGCAGGAACTGAAATATCAGATGGATCCCACATAAGGCTCTTCCAGCAGCAATAGGAAGGCACTGATGACGTTGTACAAGATGTGGACGGACCATCGTGTCTGTTGTTGTATAGGGTCTCACAAAGATAGTAGGGCAAGTACTAGACTGTCAGAATGCTCAGGGTGATAGTAAGAGACAACAGCTTTCCAAAAAGAGCAGGGAGTTGGAAACTACAACTCCTTTACAGGTAAACGCTGATCCATGGGTATAAGAGGTGTGCAATATGTTGCTGGTAGTCTCTGGGAATTTCTGAGGTGCATGGGTTTCTTCCAGTCTTGTGTTTGTAATGTTGCAGAGAGAAGACTGTTAATAATCAAAACATACCCATTTGTGAATATACATTTAAGAGAAGTTTTCCTTCAACTGCTTATGCTGGGTAGCACAGAGAGGAGAGTTGCATGGCTGGACCTTGTATTAACAAATAAAGACTTACTGGTGGTGTGAAGGTTGGGGTATATCTTAGTTGCAGTGACCATGAAATGGTGAAGTTCAGTGCTTCTTCCTTCTGCAAGGAAGAAGAAAAGAAACAAGCAGGATTTCAACCCTGGACTTCAGAAGAGCTACATTTGGCCTCTTCAAAGATCTACTTAACAGAATACCATGGGCTCTATAGGGCAAGGGTGTTCATGAGAGCTGGTCAATATTCAAACACTACTTCCTCCAAGCTCAAGATTGGTGAATCCCCATGAGTAAGAAAACAGAGGAAGCAGATCTGCATGAATGAGTAAGGATCTTCTGGAAAATCATGGAAGGAAGAGAGAAATTCGTAAAATGTGGAAAACAAGACTGTCCACTTGGGAGAAATATAGGATGTTTTCAGAGAATGCAGGGATGCAACAAGAAATGTTTGAGCCAATCTGGAATTAAATTTGGCAAGGGCTATCAAAGAGAGTAAGAAGGGTTTTTTCCAGTATATCAATACAAAAAGGAAGACTAGGCAAAGTGTGAGACAGATACCCTAGTTGTGGAAGACACAGAGAAACTGAGTTATTGAATGTTTTTGCTTCTCTCTTCACTGCTAAACCCAGCCCTCATGAAGCCTGAGCCCTGGAGCTAAGAGACAAGGTCTAGAGAGAAAAAGGCCTCAATAGAGGAGGATCAGGCTAGAGGGCTCTTAGCTAAGCTGACATCCATAAATCCATGGGCCCTGACAGGATACACCCACAAGGGCTGAGAGAGCTGGCAGATGATAGTGCCAGGCTAATTCCCATCATCTTTGAAAGGTTATGGAGAGGTGCCTATGGACTGGATGCAATCCTGTGCAGTGTCCTTTAGATGGTCCTGCTTTGGTCAGGTGGTTGGACTTGATGATCTCTTGAGGTGCCTCTGTCAGTTCTGTGGGATATTGAGCTGCATTTTATATTGTTTATAGTATCACATAGCAGCCATCCAGTACCTGAAGAAAAGCTAGGGAGGGGTTGTTTCCAAAGGCTTGGAGTGGTAGGACCAGGGGTAATGATTTCAAGCTGGAAGAGGGGAGATTTAGACTGGAAGCCAGAAGGAAGTTCTTCATAATGAGGGTGCTGAGACACTGGAACAGGTTGCTCAGGGAGGTTGTGGCTGCCCCCTCCCTGAAAGTGTTCAAGGCCAGATTGGATGGGGCCTTGAGCACCCTGGTCTAGTGGGGGGTGTCCCTGCTCATGGCAGGGGGATTGGAACTCGATGATCTTTAAGGTCCCTTCCAACTTGAACCATTCTAAGAATCTATGAACACAAACAGCCAACCAGTGTGTGTTAATAGCCTACTTTTCTGATAATTTGTGGTGTTTGTGTTCAAGTTATAGGTAACCTAGAAATCTCTTCTTGTCCTCACATTGGATAAAAAAATTAGGGAAAACCCCACCAAATTCAGCTGTGGGCAAAGACTTTTGCTTTTACTGTGTCTCTGCACTTTGGGTGCAGTGTGTACAGTCTGCATAAGTAATTAGTATTGCAAGCTGGAAGAATGAATTATTGTCAGATGGAGATAGAGCATACAATATGGTCAAGTAAGCAGTTCCAATAATAGCTGTGCTTGTAGAAGCAAAATGTGATAGAGGGCAAACTCTACAGGTTGCCAGACTGGTGTCAATGTGGAGCTTTGTTGCCAGTTGGTGACCAGGGGACAGCAGTACTGGTTTTTGCTTTTAAGCTTACGAGTTTGCCACAAGTAATGAGATTGTTTCTCAAGCAGTGGCACTTCAGCAAAGGGCACTGGGAACTGTAGCTTGATTGAGTTGGTGGAGGTCTAACTAAAAGCTTCCTCCCTCCCTAGCTTGCATTTTCTCAGAGAGTTATGTCTAGGTGAACATGAACCCTGCACTCTCCTTGCTGGGACAGCTAACTGGAGGGACAGATGCCTCTCTAGAGAGAGGAGATAGCTGAACAGAAGTTGAACTGTCATAGAGCAATTGGGCTGTGCAAACTCTCCAAAGCTGGCACTGCCCAAGGGGAGTACAAACCCAAAGTGCTACAGGTTTGAACTGGTCACAGCAATGTTTTTAGTTTATGTGGTAGATAATCACAATATACAAGGGCAATGGCTTATTTCCATGCACAATGGACACCAGAACTTTCGGGTATGTTGTAGCTCAGCTGAAGATGGTCCTGTACAGCCAATGGGCAGGCAAATATCACTTTTTATAATGTAGAAGAGAAATTGCCATTTTCTTGATTACGTGCACATGTACATGGGCCTTTATGAACTGTCAGTGGCCTCAGGAGCAGTGTCCCACACACAGGTGCAGGTATAGCATGTACAACGTGCACACATGCACTCGGAAACTTGTGGCACAGTCCCTATAGAGTTTGCTGCCTGTCCTCCCTACCTCTTCACAAACAAGCAGGGTTCATTTTCAAGGTGCCCCTATACAAAGCAGATAAAGACTGGCATGGAAGAGCCCATGGGCAGCTTGGCAGCTCTCTGCAGTTATCGGTATCAAAGGTCACTGAACACTAAAAAATAAATACGTTCCAGTGCCAGCAGGGCACCAGTGAGCAAAGATAAACGTTTCTCTAGCATGAGAGAGATGTTATTCTTTGGTACCAACATGGACTGTATTTACTTCTATTTTTCATGAGCTGGTGATAATATATAGGTGTGAAACGGCTTTTGCTTTAAGCTGGCAGGATCTGTTGAGGCCAGTGTGTGGCTCCAGCATCCACTCTGCTGTTTTCCTGGCCAGTGGGTTTTGTGTGTGCCTGGGCTGCAAAGCAAAGAAACTACTTGCCATTCTTATTATTTTTCAAAAGTGTGGTTTGATTTTTCCATTCTAAAAGTGCCTTTCTGTTTGAGTCTGAATTCACTGGTGCTGGTTTTAACCAGAAATAGCTACACTGGAGCCGGTGGAATGATATGCATGAAAGGGAGAGGAGACTCCAGCCCAGTGTCTGGCATTGTTGAAGAGGGTTATAAACACCATTGGTCAGTCCATATTCATCTTCTGCGATTAATGCCGGTGACAAAGGGAAGCCTAGCCAGTCATTTCATACCGTGTAATGCAAGGTGACGATAGTTCAGAGGACAAAGAAGGAGAGATTGGGGGGGTTTTCAGGAGCAGACAGAAGACTGGTTATGAATGTTCGGGGCGATTTGTTTCATTGTTTTCTATATCAGCATCGAGGGGTCAGTGGCCCTTTCTTGCAGATTTCTGGATGTAGTACCAGGTTAAGAGTTACCCATGGGAATGCAGACCCTCTGCTTCTCTTTCCTCTTTTTAATACTCGCATTCTTCTTTTTTCTTTTGTTTCTCTGCAGGCACAACACCTCTGGCAATGTTCTCACACTGGTTTAGCTGAAGGACAATGCATGTAAATCTCCACACACTAGAAACTTGGAAATGCTGGTCCCTGGTGCTCTTCCCTTGCCCTTGGGTTACAGTGTCATTTCCAGCAGCCTTTAGTCTGCTCTAACCAGTGAAGAGTGGCAGGATGGTGCAGGGACAAGGAGCTGTAAATGCCGCTGAACACCTACGACACTATAGTGGCCACCTCATGCTGCACGTGTTGTGCTCACAGGCCAAGGAGGTCCAGCAGGACTCAGTGCTGAATGACAGTAGAATTTTTTCAACCTTTCTTAACTCCTGGACAAAGCCGATGCTCTAAACTGTGATGCTGGCCCCATTCCCTGCTGGAATATTTGGAAACTGTGACATATTCCCAAGTAATAGTCTGCTTATCCCAAATGTCCACTAAAGATCAAACTCGATGTAGAGAGCAGAACAACAAACATTTTCCATGCTATTTGCTGAAAAATAGCTTGTCAGCAAAAATTGAGCAGTTAGGGTGTGATAGTCACTGTCCCAGAGGCAAAGGATGGCTCCTAAAGAAAATTATTGCATAGCTCAGCTATACTTGCTCTTAAGGGCTGAATGAGAGGAGAGCTGGATACACAGAAAGAAGGGGTGCTGGAGTGGGACAGCTGGGCGCTTCTGCAAGTTGTCCCCATTCTCCTGGAACCTTTAACAGCACATCTACAAAAGTTCAGCATTTGCTTTAGGAATTCAGAGTTTGCCCAGAGGCTGAGAAAACGACATGACATGCCTTGGGCTGCAGGACTCCATGTCAGAAACTGGTTAGAGCACAGGCATTTCTGCATCCCACTCCTCTGCTTAGATGAGCAACCCACGCCTCTATAAATCATACAGGAGGCACTCATGTTACTCAGGCTTTACGTGCGAGCACTAAATCACCGAGACTGTAACAGCAGAAGACCCATCTGCCTGACGGCTCCCAGGACACTAAAGGCAGTGCTGACTTTGGCTGTGGTGACTGAGTTGCCACCATGCCCTTGTTTACTTTATTTCTGAACAGGGCACGGAGTCTTCTCATGCCTTGTCTTTTCTAGCTATTTTCTAGTGTGCATTCTAGCTATTGTTCAATCTGTTATGAAACACTTGGTTGAGGATAAGATCATTGAAGAAGCTGTGGCAAGACAACCCTGACAATTTCTGGATCTTCTTAGCACTTATCTCTTTGATTAAACTCCTGAATACGCAACAGAAACTACGCTTTCCCACTCCTGTCTAGTTACTGCAGTTTTCTCAGTGACTGTTCCCAGACCCTGAAACTCCTGTCTCCTTCATTATCAAACGTATTCCAAAGTTCTGCTGGCTGCTTTTTATCCTCCCTATCCCAGTCTTATTCATAGATTCCTAGATTCCTAGAATGGTTCAAGTTGGAAGGGACCTTAAAGATCATCGAGTCCCAACCCCCCTGCCATGAGCAGGGACACCCCCCACTAGAACAGGTTGCTCAAGGCCCCATCCAATCTGGCCTTGAACACTTCCAGGGAGGGGGCAGCCACAACCTCCCTATGCAACCTGTTCCAGTGTCTCAGCACCCTCATTGTGAAGAATTTCCTGCTGACTTCCAGTCTAAACCTCCCCTCTTCCAGCTTGAAACCATTACCCTTGGTCCTATCACTCCAAGCCCTTGGAAACAACCCCTCCCTAGCTTTCCTGTAGCCCCCTTCAGGTACTGGAAGTCTGCTCTGAGATCGTCTCAGAGTCTCCTCCAGGCTGAACAGCCCCAACTCTCTCAGCCTGTCCCAGCAGGAGAGGTGCTCCAGCCCTCCACTCATCCTTGTGGCCCTCCTCTGGACACGTTCCAACAGTTCAATGTCCTTCCTGTATTGGGGGTTCCAGAACTGTATGCAGTACTCCAGATGGGGTCTCATGAGAACAGAATAGAGGGGGAGGATCACTTCCCTCAACCTACTGGACACGCTTCTCTTGATGCAGCCAAGAAGGCGGTTGACTGTTATTGTTGCTGTGTAAGACACTGCAAAACCTTTTGATCCCCTTGGTTCTCTACAGGACAACTGGGTGAGAGTTGACTTTGTGGTGGCTCCAGTAAGGGGTAAGACCCACTGCTGACAGTAATGCTGTTTGTGTGAATCACAACAATCCATTTCTTGAGTGAAGCATCTCACAGACATCGATCCCACTAAGTGTCTTGCACTTGCATTGGAACAGATTAAAAAGTGGCACTGGAGAGCCAGTTTTATAGCCACCTTAAAGTGATAATAAACATTAGTAGTTAGTCTAGTCTATTTTTTTCTGCTAAAAAGGCAAGAATGTGATCTCCAAGCAGAAGTATTCTGCTTTACGATGAGCTGATAGCCTGTTAAAAATGCCTGTATGTGTATTGTTGTTGCTGCTTTTGTTAGTTTAAGCAAGCGACTATATTTTGTTCTTAATGAAGAACTGAAGGGTTTGAATGAAAGTCTGTAGCGGAGACCCCCAAGTGATTCTGAGATGAGGGTAAACTGTGAATTTTTTTTCAGCTAGTGGGAATTATTTCCCACTTGAATAGCACCTGCAACAGCGTTAAGGCACAGAGGCAGTATTTCTTTTGTAAGAAGATGAAAACGAAATAGGAAAGGAGTCAAAGAGTAAGCAGGCTGAATGGGCCATTAGCACCAAACTCGAAAGATGTAGAAGTCAAATAGGATAGAAAGGCCCCATAAATTTTTACAACTCCTCAGAGAAAAACACTGTGATTATTAAAACATGAAACCTTGCTTTTCTAAAATGCTTAAAAGATTAATATAGAAATGTCATACTGTGGCTGCTGGAGGGATTATCCTTAATGGGAATGTTAGAAGTTATTTTAATGTAAAGCAAACATCGCCACCAAAGAAAGATCAAAAGTGGAACAAATTCAAGGCTCTTAGTTTCAGGAAAATGAAGTTTGTCGAGAAACTGTTCCTACGCTGTTCATTAGAACGAGTAAACTCTCCATAAATACTGGGTATATATGTTCACCACATAGAAAGTGATGACCTCATCTAATTAGTCATTACCTAATCCAATCACCAGCACAACAGCAAGGCTTAGGTCTCTTCTATGAAAAACTTTGTTCCTTTTTTGGCTTGAGAAAAAGTGTCTCTGTGCTAGTGCGCATTTTTGCCAGGCCACGTGCGTATGCCCAAATAGTTTTGATGATAATCCACCATCCCTGGGCAGGGGAAGGTTGGTCACATGGCGCAGTGGCAAATGCTCCCAGAGCTTGTGGTCCTTTCCGTGCAAGAGCGAATTCTGTGACTTCTTGTTTTCTTTTCAATCTAGCATTGTCACTTTTTCCTTTTTTTTAAATGTAAACTGACCACAGAGCAACCGACTGCTTTGGTCTCTGCATCACCTTTTGAAGTCTAAATAAAAACTCCAGTGTTGCTAAGTTAGAGCAAGAGGCATAGTATTTTCTTCGCTGTCTGTCCTTGTTTGGCCGGTGCTGCTGTCAAAGACCTGATTCCGTTAGATCCCCGTGAGCAGCACAAGGCTATCAATTCCAGAAGCAGTCATTGATTTACAAATTTTACTGCCATCTACTTGTTTTTTCCACCACCATGAGGCACAAAACCACACCACACCATGCAGCAGTCCTCACACATTGCTCTCCTTGTTTCCCTATGAAAGGGTTGAACACAGGTTCTTTCAACATTTCTTTCTGAAAAGATCTGTCATGTTAGGACTCAGCCTGAGTCTGCTGGTTTTGCTAAAAAACTTCCTCAGAAAGTAGCAAAATGCCCACTCATTCTCAGTGCAAAAATTCACTGACTCAGATATTTAGTGTCACAATCGACAGCGAGTTATTCCAGGGCACTGAGAGTCATCTTCTGGAAAATAGTTGCAAATGTCGTTAAGGAGGTTTTGTTCAGCTGCCTAAATCTGCTTACCCTTTCTCTTCTTCATCCTGCAAATAGAAAGAGAATCATAGAATCCTTACAGACTGGAAGGGACCTCAAAAGAGGTCCTGCCACAGCAGGATCACCTAGACCAAGTCACACAGGAACATGTCCAGGCAGGTCTGGAACATCTCCAGAGAAGGAGACTCCATAACCCCCCCTGGGCAGCCTGTTCCAGTGCTCCGGTACCCTCCCTGGAAAGAAGTTTCTTCTGATATTTACATGGAATCTCCTGTGTTCCAGCTTGCACCCATTGCCCCTTGTCCTATCACCAGATGACCCTGAGAAGAACCTGGCTCCATCCTCCTGACACCCACACCTCACATATTTATAGACATGAATGAGGTCACCCCTCAGCCTCCTCTTCTCCAAGCTTGAGACCCAGCTCCCTCAGCCTTTCTTCATAAGGGAGGTGTTCTACTTCCTTCATTATCTTTGTTGCTCTACACTGGACACCCTCCAGCAGCTCTGTGTCCTTCTTGAACTGAAGGNTTCTCTCTGCCCAGCTCTCCAGCCTGTCCAGGTCTCACTGAATGGCAGCACAGTCTGCTGGGGGGTTGGTGACACCACCCAGGTTTGTGTCATCAGCAAACTTGCTGACAGTGCTCCCTAATCCCTCATCCAAGTCATTACTGAATAGACTGAACAGGACTGGTCCTTGGGGGACCCCACTAGATACAGGCCTCCAACTAGACTCTGTCTCATTGATCACTACTCTCTGGCTTCTATCCCAAAGCCAGTTCACGATCCACCGAATCATCCAGTCCACACTGCCTCAGTTTGGCCCGGAGGATGTTATGTGAGACCATGTCGATTGCCTTACTGAAGTCAAGACAGACCACATCCACTGCTCTGCCATCAAATAAACTTAACTGAAATAATTTTTAACCTGCTTGCAGCCCTGCAAGTAGTCAGCCCTTGGTTTTCAGTTCAGACAGGACACCGTGACGGTGTAGTTACTAGCCACAAGAACTATTGGTTCAGGCTGGAATCCATTTTAAAGTGTTCTGCAAGCAAAGGAAAGTCTTAGATGACAAGGTACCACTGTGCCCAAGGTGTGCAGCTCGCTGGAAGGAAAGTCTTAGATGAAATACAATAATTTACTTAGTAGTCAGGTTTCTTCAGACTCAGTCTTTCTTCCTTGACTCTGTGTGAAAAAACAAGAAGTTTACCAACCAGGTTTTACCAGAAGAAGGTAAAATGTCTCCCGGAAGAGAAACTGCAGCCCTGGTGAAAGCAGTGACTGTTTACAGAATGCAATATGTCCTTTATAACAGAACACAGAATTCCCACCGCATTATGCTGCAGAATTGTACCTAGCAACTCTTAGCGGTGTTACTTTTACTCTCCTACAATGCTTTCTAAAATACAGGAGAGTCACTTGGTATCTAGCAGCTGGGAAAAGTGCTGCTAAGATAAAAGCAAAACGCCGCAATTCCCTGCTGCACACCCACTCTGAAATGCCAGATACATTACTGTGTTCCTCACCAGTCTGGTGCCACCATGACGAAATCAGTGCCACGTTTGTTTTGTTATGAGCCACGGGCTACAAAGCAAATCATGCAAATGAAGTGGCTGTGGCAAAACAGGCAAGCTTTATATTAAGAAAATGCACACCATCCCTAAAAGAGAGAGCTGTAATTCCTGCTTCCCTGGTGTCCCTTTAATTTGCAGCAGTGTAGAATAGCACCAGTAAAAGAATCTGCATACTTTAGTCCCTCATTACAATATGGTTGTTTGATGATCCTATCAAATGCAGGGGAAGAGCCATTGCACAGAAGCTCAGACTTTGCAGCTGTGCCCTGCAGAGCTTGTGCTCCTCTTACACGTCAGAGCTCAGTGCAGAAGTCGCTGCTACAGCAGCAAGGAAAACAGAAAACTTGATGTACAGGCTTTTAGGGTCCTCTCTGTAAACGTCTTCCTTCTCCTCTTGCATTCAGTGTTCATCACCCAGTAATTTCCTGCCGTCCCTCATCCCCACACTGTTATTTCCAAAAGAATTCATTTTCATAAGTGAAACTGCTCACCAGGCTGGCAGAGCTGAGGAAAAGACGTTTTCTAGTTGCAAAGTGCCAAACACGGAGTGACAGTACAGCACCCTAAGCTGCTTCACTAATGGGCTTCAGGCCTAACAGAGAGAGAGTCTGTCTAGGGGACAGGATGGGACAGCACCGTGTTCACAAAGAATCATGACATTGCTAAAATCTGTTCCAGTAAGGGAGCTTCCCATGGAGCCTGTGTTCCACCCGTCTCACCTGCTTAATCCTTGTTCAGCCTGCTGCCAGAAAGACACGGTACCATCTCTGCTTTGATTTTTTTGATGTGAACATAAACTTGTGGTCTTCATGTCATTTTGACGTAGCATCTCAAAATCTTTGGAGTGAAAATTTCCTGTCACTACCAAGCTGAACATTTCAGTGTTCTGTGTGTAGAAATATCCTGTGTGCCAGGACACATGCTTGACCTTCAAGGTTTCTAACATCGGGTTCTTCACACCACCTCGATGCCCATGGCAATGGCTCCTCTTAACACTGGAGCAAGACACACTACTGTGTGTGGTGGGTATTTCTCACTGCACTGACAAATGAGCTATCACCTAACAATGCCAATACTCTTCATTTTTCTCTACTCTTCTGATTTTCTTAGCTCTTAGCATAACCCCAGGACTTGGGACTGTAAATGCCACCTAATTCAAAAGAGAGGCTTCAGTGCACCCATTTAGCATCCAGAAGCTCAGGATCTTGGATACAGAGCAAGATAAGTTCATGAATAGGATATCTGGGGTATCTGCTGGTCCAGAGCTGATGATAGCAGCCAGGAGACTCAGAAGACCTTTTTTTATATTTTAGGAACAACAGCAGACAGTTGCAGAGGTTTCCAAATGATCTTTCACATCACCTTGAAAAAGTACCCCAAAATGAAGTCATTGTGTGACACAGGTGATGCAGTGCTGCTGAAACAGTAAATTTCTTGCCGTGCAACCTCCTGAACAGAACACCAGGTTCCACGAGAGATAACAAAACAGAACCCAAAGGTCCCACAGCTGCATTTCTAGGCACTCAGTGGCTCCGCTCCGTCCTTTCATGACACCCACCACCCCGTCATGCCATGTAGATTAGCAGCTCTCACCAAATCACTGGAAATATATGAAGTGCTGTAGCCACCTGGGAAATCAGACATAACTTACACAAGAAAGTAGCTTAAGACAGAAGTTCTCGAAAGCAACTGAGCCTCTGCAGCATTTTCTATACCAGGAGATAGTTTATAGTGTGCAAAAAAAAGAGACCGACCCTTTCCTGCAGGAAAGTGGCTTTTACTTGTGTTTGCAGCTGCACACACAGAGAGATCAGCAGTTCAGGTGAGTGATAGCCTACAGCCACAGCAGGGGGACGAAAATCACAATAAAAGAGCACGCCCTGAAATTCCCAGTTTAGTTTGTGTAGCGTGCAGCTCTAGGCCACGCAACCCTGGCTCTGCACATGGTAAGAATTATTTCTTCATTGAAGAGTTTAATTCTCCAAGAGTTTAATTCTCTTCACACTGCAGTCAAGTCAGTGGCAGTGTGCTGGTGTGAGAGGAGAAGGTGTTGCAGTGAACATTACATGATCTGTTCGTTTTCCTCTGGGGGACCGTAGCTTGGCCACTCACCGAGGTGCACACCAATATGATGAACAACAAATGGAGTTTATTATCACATGGCGTACACTTATATACCCCCTGCCCTTCGTGTACTCCCCCTTTTTACTGACGTAGCAGAATAGAGGGCCTATCGCCTCACATCCCACAAGCCTGCATGTGCATAATACAACAAGAAGGGATGCAGCAGGACACCATTTTGGAGCTGATCTGAGAGCAGCAACAAAATGGGAGCAGCTTGGACTGTGCTTCTTCAATCCATCAGATAGATGTTGGCTCTGGACCAGACTGAATGTGAAGAAATGTTTTCACGAATCTCAGTGAGGTGCAATTTCCCAGGAAATGTGTACAGCCCCAATACCACCTGCTGGAACCAAACCTCACGGAATGGCCAATGCTGCCTCAGACACAGGGACAGCTGTGCCCTGGCTGCTTGACATGCAAAAACCAGCACAGGGCTGCATTTTCATGTGGGAAAAGGATTTCTTCCACCAGCAGGTTCCTGCAGGATTTGTGCAGAGCCTACATTTAGTGTCTGGTGATTAGAGCATTCGCTAGCAGAGGACATGAGGCAAGAATGAAATGCTTCTTACAAACATCCCCTTATATTAGAGAGACAACACAGTGTGTTTGGACACAAGCCCAGGTGCAGTTCTGCGTCAGGTCTTGTTTACCCTTTTATCATGAGCGTTCGTGCAAACTGCTCTTTCCTCACACAGAAGTAGTTTTCATAGTAGTTTTTACACAGAGGGACCATAAGGTGGGTTTCTGAAAACACAGAGGTGAATCCCTGACCTAGTAGTATGCTGTTACTGCCAAGAGCCCTGTGGAGAATACAAACACTATTAACTCTACAGAGTAAGATGTAACAGAGGAAGCAGCATGTAGGTGTAGAGCAAGCAAGTTAGAAAGCTGTAAAATAGGGACCTGGGAAAAGCCATCAGAAGGGAGAGAATTTTTTTTCTTCTCCCACCTTTTCATCAAGAAACAGAGTGGCAGGGGAAGGAGAAAGGATGGCACAGGAGAGAAGCGAGATGGACTGAAAAATTGTGCCAGGAGCTTCTAGGCTGCTTCCAGACCTCAATGCAGTGTCCTGCCAGGGCACCAGTGCAGCAGTAGAAGCAGCAGCAGAGGAACAGCCCAGCACAGCAGAAGTCTCCTGACATCTTGTGGCTTCGCTGCAGAGTACAGCGATCCCTTCCCCCACAGCCTCCGGCAGGGGTGTCTGATGGAGCTGATCTTGGCATTAACCTCAGGCATCGGGGATCCTTACAGGCAGCTACATCCCTCTCACAAATGCAGGGCCACTTCTTTTTCCCTCCCGTGCTAGAATGAATGTGTTCAGGTGAGCCCGTGTTTTCCCAAGCACTCATGCATGAAGCTCACCCTGCTTTACACCAAAGAGGCAGCTAAATTTGTGTTAAGTAAAGCTTGTTAAATAACCTAAAGGTAGGTTAGCTCTACCTAACCTGGATCCCAAGTTCTGTGTCTGTTATCATCCCTTTAAATGGTGGAACAAAACCCAGACCCAAGCATCCCAAGTTTTCCATAGCCTGCCCCAGCCTCTATGCTCAGGTCGGAGGCTGCTGCTCCGAATCATAGAATCACAGAATCCTTAGAGACAGGAAGGAACCTCGAAAGCTCATCTAGTCCAATCTCCCTGCCACAGCAGGATCACCTAGACCAAGTCACACAGGAACAGATCCAGGCGGGTCTGGAACATCTCCAGAGAAGGAGACTCCACAACCACTCCATTTTTTTGGTTGCAATGGCTCTCCTGCAGTGCCAGTTACACATGATCTCTAGAGGAAAGGACAGGGACTGTAAGTGTTGGATAATGTGTACTTATTTATAAACACTGATTGAGCTTTTTTCAGAACACAGCTCTGAGTAAATGTTGGATTCACACATGTCCAGACGCCCATTCAGTGCAGTCCCAAACTCTATCCTCTAAAAGAATTTCCTGGTTCTTGAAATGTTCAGGGCAGAGTCTTTTGCCTCCTCTCAGTATCTGAGACTGATTGGCATTTGCCTCAGTTACTTGGTTTCAGAACTGGAAAAATGATAACTACACTGAATTCTGCAATCAGAGAAACTATCGTTTTCCTGGTGTTGGGTCCTGTTGAATCTTGCCTGGATTACTCATTACACCAGGCTCTCGCTCTGGGCTGAATTTGCAGTGCGGGGACACAGGACAATTGGAGCTGGAGGTTTCAAACAAATTTGCTGTGAGTAGTGAGGGCTCAGGCTAGAGTTATAGAGGTGCTGACTGATGAGGAAGGAAGAGGAAATGAACTGCTTCTCAGTTTTTTTCCACAAATGTGTTTCACACATTTTGTTCCCCAGATTGGCAAAGTGTGGTGCCAAGGAAAAGGCACACAGCCAGCTGTGACCATTCATTCTCCGACAGTCCTGCACAGAGGAGGAACTTCCTCATGCTGCTTCTTTCCCTCCTTCAGAGAGGAAAGGGGGAAGGAAATGATATGGAAAAGGGGCTTGCTTACTGGTGTGGAGCAGTTCCCCAAGGGGAGAGCTGTGGCCAGCATTAGGATTAGAGAAAAATTATCATGGTTTGCTAGGAAGCTTGGAGGGATAAACATGGAGAAATTCTTATAGCCAGTTTGTAAGAATTCATCCACATCCCCAGCCTCCTCTCATTCTTCCAGTCTGGAAGTTAACCTCTGAGGAGGCTGTGCTGCAGGGATGACAGTGGAAGGCAGCAGAACAGAGTGGCTGGAAAGTCCTTTGGGAAGCTGACATTTAATTTTTCTTCGTGTCTGTAGGAATCCCAGCAGACATGCATCATATGCATCCCATCATATGCATCACTCTGCTTCAGTTACCACTGTGCCCTTCTGTGTCACTGCTCAGGCGCACACATCTGCAACAAGGGCTCTTATGAGAAGCTCAGCATATTTAAACACCCAGCTGGCCAGATTCAGTTTGAAAAAGTGTGGAATGGATGAAGTGGCACTAACACGTGAGAGGTTCCTCCCAACCCTCACTATTTTCAAATGCACTTAAAGCTTGTAACTTAGGAAACGTGCAAACAGTCCCACACTTCACACAGTGGCTTGGAGGGGGTCATGGTCTTGGATGAAAACAGAAATGGACCTCGTGGACAAGATGCTGTGTTCCACAGTGAAACTCACACTAAGGTGTGATAAAAGAAATGCTCCTGACTTTGTTTTATCAAAATGATGGCTGTGGTTCCTGCAGCAGAGACTGCAGTATGAACAGACCTCTTGTAGTTCAGCTCTAGCAGTCCCTTTGTTAAAGTCTGCTGCAAGTAGACAATTGACTACTTGTGGCTTGTGGCTACTCTCTCAAGAGAAGTTCTAAACTGAAAGCGATTCCAAGTGGTATAAAAGAAGGCACAAACAAGGTACTGAAGACATTAACAAATCCCGTTTCACATAGATGTGATTATATGTAAATGTGTGTGTGCATGCAGAACCACACATAGGTTAGTTTAACAAAAGACATTTCTTTTTTGAAAATACATGTTCAACGTGTTGTTGCTGCAAACCAAAGCCACGTTTATCTTGAAAGCTAAGGAGGGTGAAGGCAGCTGCAATGTGAGCTCCTCTGTACTGGCCAGCTGATAGCTTAAAACCAGTAACCAGGGTAGGGAGGTGAGCTATCCCCACTGGTTGGTCTGAGGAGTGACTGCTGCATAGGATAAGGCAAGGGTTGTGATTCACGCAGAAACTGCCGCCTGTACAAAAACAAAGATGTTGCTTAGTTTTCCCAAGTTCCCATTTGTTTCTCTCAGTTGTCTCTGAATCACTGTAACTGTCGAGATGCTGTAGGTGGCATTGACAACAAACACAGGGAGTATGGGATCATTTTTAGAAAGCAGAATCAGCAAGAAGCAGGTCCAGTCCAACTCCTTTCTCCTTACAGCACCAGAGTGTTGTTAGAGGATGCCCTACTCTCGGTATGTGTACACAAGAGAAATGTTACCAGCAGAGAGCTGGCACAATGACATGTGCAGAGTGCTCGTTCTGATGGTAATAAACAGAATGAGAAATGAAGGGGAATGTGATCTGTATCCACTTCATTATTTTCAGTGTCGAAATGCCACCTATAAGCCTACAACAGCTGGATATCCTGTGTGAGCTCCAGCCCCTGTGTGTACGCAGCTCCCAGCTCACCACGCATGATACCTGTCTCACATACCAAGGCACTTTCACAGCAACACATAACCCGTTTGTCACTACTCTGAATGGGCTGTAGGTGTTTCTTTCTTTGCACCCAGATTTGATGGTTTCCAAACCACAACGTGAAAGCCATACAGCTCCAACTCAGCCGTGTGGAAAAGTAATGTTGAATATATATGCATGCAGCGTGTCGGGAAGCATTGCCTTATTTTCCTCTGAAGAATTTGTTTAGGTTACATAAAGGAAACAGGCAGGAACCCGTGGGTTTTCATTTGGTAGTTCTCCCTCTGTTCTGCTTGGCTTCTCAGCTTTCAATAGATCCCAAGGTCAGGCTGTTATTTGTTGCTAGGCCAAAGCGGTAACCTCCCACCCTAACAATGCTACAATCTTCATATCATCTGAGCTATAGGAGCCACATTGTGATGCTTTGGCAGTGTTGCTAGGGAGGTTGCTAGGTTAGACTGATGTCACTATGTGGGTTATAAATTGCCTTTACTCTGCTGTCCCTAACTTGGCCCCTAACACAATGATCTAGTAGATGGCATCGAAGTGTTCAAATGATACATCGGAGCAGCATCTTTGGACCCTGAACCTGGCAGCAAACACATGTTGTTGTTATTCAGCAAATGAATCCGCTTGTAATCTAGAGGAGAAAATAAATAATTGCATAAAACATGATCTTTTGTGTGCAGGAATTAACAGAAGCGATGAAAAAATACCTAGTTTCTGACCCACGTACACATTCTAACCCTGCAGCTTTTCCTTAGCACAGGCTGTGCCCTCTGCATGCCCCTCTGCAGAGAAAAGGAAGTTTTCTAAAGATGAAAGTGAGAGCTGAGGAAATGAGGTAGGTGAACTGAGAATTTCCCACCTCTGCGTACGGCATGACACGACCTCAACTCTACTAAAATACACCACCGACACCTTTGTTATCACACCTGTTTATTCTAGCACAACAGTGCCATTCCACACATGATTTGCATGTTTCTGGTTTGTGACCTCCAGGGACATTTTAATCTTGGCTGCTGCTGCAAAAAAAAGAACAGCTGAAGAATTATTTTAATTGCTTTCTCAGTGTGTTGATATATCAAAGTTCAGGAATCCTACAGAATACAGATGCGGGTGTGCGTGCACGTGTCTTTGTGCACGCAGACGTTTTCTTCCTTTTGCAAAGGAATAAATAAAAACAGATAACCATGCATGCCCTTCAGAGCCCTCCTGGTTTAATAAGTAAATAAATCATTAGAACGGCTTTTCTTTATGCATGATGTCTTGATATGCAGGGCTTTAGCTGCACACCTCTCATTAGCACTAATGAAATTGATGTGGATAAATCCCCGTGCATTGTGTCGAGCCCACACCTAGTGTATGTGTAATTATTTTTTAAAGGCTACCTCCATTCCAAGGCATTTCAAGAGCGCAGCTTCTGCAGTGCCGTGTGAATCCATAGGGTGTATACATATTTATAAATGTTTTAAAAATGCATATTATATTTTGCCCACAGAGCATAACATTTCTGCTGGCTGGAAACATCTATTAAAGGTGGTAACGAAAATCCAGAGGAAACGACTTTGAAAAAACTAGTTAATGCACATGGGTACAGCTGCCTTTTAAAGATTAATTTCTGGGCCATTTGCAAGGTGGTTTTTATTATCAAAAGCCAATGGACCATATTACAGAAAAATCTTGCTCTGTAAATTCCTTTTGCAGTTCTCGGGCCTGATGCTGTCACACAGAAGTCAGTGCTTCTCTTTGCAGATCTGCACTATTATGTGCACGAAACTGGACCCGGATTGTCACAGGATTACTGTTTGTCCTCCTTAGTTGTCACTGGAGTAAGTAGCATCCTTTGTGCATGTACCAATAGAGTTAAAGGAAGATAAAAGATGGCGATCTGAGTGTTTAAAATGCAGGTTGCAATGCTGCATACACGAGCACAGCTTTGCAAAGGTAAGTCACACACATAGGTGTGCTATTTGCATGCATTCAGTATGTGGAAGAGTTTAGAGGGCTGGAATCATACTTTACAAAATGTGGTCTTATTGAAGCTGCACTAGTTCTGACAGGATTATTTCTAATTCCTTTTGTTGTTGATTTCCTGTAGCATTTAAAAATTAACTAAAGGCTGTCTCAACAACATTTTTGCTCGTTTGGCAGCTGATTTTTCCTTCCCTTTTTTTTTTTTTCTGAAGACTTACAGAGTTTAGCATCATGCCGTCAAGTCCTCAGGTACAATATGAAACTGGACAAAGTGCAAAAGCAGGCACAGCAAACCCCAGTCCATTTCTCTTTCAACCTGGTAGCAGCAAAATTTCCAACATGCAAAAGATTTGGGCTGTCCAGGCATGGCCAGAGCCAAATCCAAAACATTTTCAAGCTCCTTTTAGGGATTTTAAGGTCCATAAAGAGCAAAGTGGGAAGGGGAAGAGGAAGGTAGTAACTGTTACACATTATCAAGCAGTAGCCCAGAGATGCCCACAGATGTGGCAGGGGGATTGGACTAGATGATCCTTTCCAATCCCTAATCATAGAATCATAGCAGGAACAGAATCATGGAATCGTAGATCACAGCACGATCACCTAGACCAAGTCACACAGAAACAGATCCAGGCAGGTCTGGAACATCTCCAGAGAAGGAGACACCACAATCCCCCTGGGCAGCCTGTTCCAATGCTCCAGTNAGCTCTGTGTCCTTCTTGAAGTGAGGGTCCCAGAACTGGACATAACACTCCAGATGCAGTCACACTAGTGCAGAGTAGAGGGGGAGAAGAAGGACAATGAATTGCTGTTACTTGCTAACAAGCCACGAGAGGATGAAGATCTGCTGGGGTTGATCCTAGCCTGGGCATGAGTGTCTTTCCCACAGCAGAGGCTTGTCCTCTGCAAATAGAATCAAATCATTTAATATCTTTTCGTATCACAGTTCTGTTTCTGAAATGAAAATAAACAGTAGTGACGCACCAGAGAAGTTAAGTGTGCTGGTGACAATGAGGGGCTCAGATGGAAATGAAGGTGAGATAAATATTTTAGTTAAAAATAATCCTTCCTCAACTGCTGTGAAACCTTCATATAGTACACTCAGCTTCAGACAGGACGTATCCCTCAACAAACCGAACTAGGTGATCTCCAGACGTCCCTTCCAACCCTTGAAATTCTATGGTTCTATAAAAAAACCCGAAACAGGATGGTTTGCATTTTAATTATAAGCAGATGAGGTTTCTTTGAGGGACTTTTGCTCTTATTCCTGTGGTAGCACTCACAGCGATGGTTCTGTGTTTGCCACGCTCCAAGGTGACTTATTTCAGTAGAGGATTCACACTTTGTGTGGAGCTGTTGGCTGAGGTCTCTGTCTGATGATACAATAGCTTTGAAATCTTTGTTTCTTGGGAAGTGCTGCAATGCAATAGGTAAATGTTGATGGATTTTGTGCTGTGCTCCTGGGCCTTTTTCATCTGTGCCAGAATTAAGTGAAAAGGGAATTTTTACAGCTGACTTGTAAATTCCTGACAAGAGGAGTTTATAATAGAGGTGTTGACATAACCTTAACTGCAGTGACAAATGAAGCTGGTTTGTTAAGAAAGCAGCAAATAATTTTCTTGCAGGAAGGCAGGAATTGGGCATAGAAGGTGAGGCAGCTACATTTTTTCCCCTGAGAATCCCTGGAGGCTATTGTGTGAGCACGTGAAGCGAAGCTGAAGCGAATCGCATAGCCAGCAGAAGAAACACTGGAATTTGCTCATTTTCACGAAGGAGAAGGTGCAGTTATCCTCTTACAATTTTTTTTGCCGGCTGTGTTTCTCCCCTCAGAGGTATTCACAAGTGTCTGAGAGCAAGTCAGTGCTCGCTTTTGGCATTACAGCCGGCTTTGACTTTGCTCTTTGTCCCTGAAAACCTAAAGCAGTCAGGGCAGAATTCTGGTGCCTCAACTCTGGGTCTTCAACAGGGGCAGGAGCCAGCCCTTTGTTTGCCATTTGGCTATTTCTCTTACTAGCAATATTTTTTCTTGGAAGTCATTAGATCTGTTTTATTTCCTTGAGTCACACATAAGAACTCAAAACATGAGAACTTCAACACCCAGTGATGGCTGGACAAGCCTTCGTGCAGTGAGGATGAGCCACAGGCTGAGCTGCTATCCCAGTACACAGTGCTGCCACTTAAACCAAACCAACCCATGGAGCTGGCACTCAGGTTGCACAAGCAGTGGATGAGGGGCAGCACAGTTCATGCAGAGGGTGACCCAACAGCCCTGCTCAGGGCTTTTTGAGTTCTGATGGATTTTGAAACCTGTTTTGCACTGCAGTATGGTTGGAAAGGCAATGTGAACTGGTCTGACAGGATGACAGAGAGATGGTCAGGCAGTAAGGGACCAGTTTGCATAGAAATATAAAGGAAAGCAAAGACTGCAGATTTCTCATTTGTCTTCTTCCTTCCCATTAAAAGAAGATTTTTTTACACGTATTCTCTCTTTTTAATAAATACTGAAATACAATCCCCAGCTCTTTGGCACTGCCAGCCAACCTGGCAGAAATACTGTAGCTGGAACCGTGATTGTGAGCTGGAGGATTTAGGAAACAATCACTTTTTCCCCCTGGCAAACCGAACTCATGTCGGGGGAGCAACACGCCAGTGAATGTCCCTGCTTCTTTTCCCCCAGAGCTCATTTTCTGTCAGGATTTCCTCTCCCACTGAGTGTGTCCCTGTGTGAGTGGAAAGTGAGGAGGCCAGGCTTTGAACAAGAAACCATCAGAGCAAGATGACAAGGAGGCTGATACCTGTGACATCTTCTCCTGGCACGGGTTTAGGACTGCCCTCTGCCAGGTCCCAGTCAAAGTCTGGGGCTGGGAGCCATGGTCCAGGTTAGCAATATGAAGAGCTTCTGCACTGCAAGCACAAAGAAGGTTGCTGCACAGCAGGCTGGAGTGCTTTTGTGCTCGCTGCACCATTATGCCTTTCACAGGGCAGCAAAAGGAGGTGGCATTTGGCTGTGTGCTCTTATCTCACCACTCTTCAAAGTGGAGTCCCACTGCCTTGCCCGGGTTCAAGGCTAAAGGATGCATCTCAGTGATATTTATATACATTTAGCCCCAGGTCCCAGCCTCTCACAACATGGCATGTAGGGTAGATTTATACCCAAACCGAAATGACACAAGGAGCAGAGGCTACAGGAGATAAGTAGGTATTGGGACTGTGTTTTCAATCTCATGTTCTTAAATGAGGGTAGGGACACAAAGCGTTGGCAGCGACAAATTGGCAACATCAAGCACTGCTGTGTTCTGATCTGTGCTTATGGGACTGCTGGGACTGATTTCCCCAAATAGTCTTTTAAATTTCTGATGGGTCAGCCTCTGCAGACAGCTGCTGTGTTTGGGAGCAGTAACCTCAGCGTACAGAGCTGATAGCTGCCATTGCTGCTCAGAAGTATTTTCCCTTTTCTATTTCCTTTTAAACTCTTTAGTTTACCTTTAAAACAGTCTTCCACCCTGACCTAATGTGGCAGCAAGGTGTGGAGGAAGGCAAAGGCTTAGGTGGGAGCTGTGGGTTTGCCTGGGGATGGTGAGGCAACCTCTTGCTAGAGGTTTTCAAGAAGAAGCTCAAAAATCATTCACAGAAGAATCTCAGAGCAGGATGAGCAACTATGCATCCTCTTCCAGATCTTTGTTATGAAATGTAGGACATTTTTATGGCAAAAGGTTTTGTGTTCTATCCAGACACCCACTTTCATAAACCATTTGGGAGCTTAAGGGTTTTTCTTCAAACTATGCATCCAGCTGAATCATAGAATCATTAGGGATTGGAAAGGACCTCAAATGATCATCTAGTCCAATCCCCCCCACAGCAGGATCACCTAGACCAAGTCACACAGGAACACATCCAGGCAGGTCTTGAACATCTCCAGAGAAGGAGACTCCACAACCCCCCTGAGCAGCCTGTTCCAATGCTCCGCTACCCTCACTGGGAAGAAGTTCCTTCCAATATTCAGATGGAACCTCCTCTGTTCCAGCTTGCACCCATTGCCCCTTGTCCTATCACCAGATGACCTTGAGAAGAGCCTGGCTCCATCCTCCTGACACCCACCTATCATACATTTATAGGCATGAATGAGGTCACCCCTCAGCCTCCTCTTCTCCAAGCTCGAGACCCAGCTCCCTCAGCCTTTCTTCATAAGGGAGGTGCTCTACTTCCTTCATTATCTTTGTTGCTCTACACTGGACACCCTCCAGCAGCTCTGTGTCCTTCTTGAACTGAAGGGCCCAGAACTGGACACAACACTCCAGATGCAGTCTCACTAGTGCAGAGTATAGGGGGAGAAGAACCTCTCTCGATCTGCTAACCACCCCCCTTCTGATCCCCCCCAGAATGCCGTTTGCCCTGTTGGCCACAAGAGCACATTGCTGGCTCAGAGTCATCCTGCTGTCCACCAGGACCCCCAGGTCCCTTTCTCCTGCACTGCTCTCCAACAGCTCAGTCCCCAACCTATCCTGGTCCCTGGGGTTGTTCTTGCCCTGATGCAGAATTCTACACTGACCCTATTACTTTGTTAAATATCTCTGTCCAAAACATTATTGGGGTGAGGAACAGACAGACAATGTGACTGCACAATCCTCATTTTCTTTGAAAGACAAATACTAAGGGGTCATCACAGGTTTGATGTAAATAAGGATGGGAACTTTGCAGCCTCATGGCTGTGAGTGTGTCACACGTGCTGGCACGTTGCACCTGCTGATGGCAGCGAGGAGGGAGTCTGAAATATTCTTGGCATTCCATGGTTATTCTGTGTTAGATACTCCCATCAGAATTATCAGTTGATGGTAAGGCCTGCAGAGCCGGGGTCTCCTTTTTTAGCCCATTCTCCCTTTCCACATCAGATCTGTCTCTGGCTGTTCTCCCCACCTCTGCACACATGCAATCCTGCTGCCATCCCAAAAGACGTTGGGAGGGAAGTGATGAGAGCACTGACCTGGAGAGCAGAGCAGCAATGAAGGCCTGAGAAGGTGTGCAGGAGACCTTGTGGATGTGAGATGGAAGTAAGAAAGAGGAAGGAGGAAGGAGGGTGAAGGAATGTTAAAGAAATGAAACAATTCTTTGTGGAGTTGACATTTGACTGGAAGGAGCAGACACCAAGGTCTATAGAGAATGTAGCTCTGCGGGGTAGATCTGGCAGCTGAGCAGTTCTGTTGGAGGCCATGCTCTTCAGTTACATTGTGGAAAATACGTCTGATTTCTGCACAAGCTTGATCACTGATCCCTGTCTTCATCTTGGCAAGCTACACCAGCTTCTCCGTGGCACCACTTTTTTGTGTGAAGAAAATGCAGCTACATGGACAGGAAAGAGAGCAGAGACTTTCCCAGATTGATGACAAATCACAGAACCATAAGGCTGGCAGAGACCTCAAGAGATTGTCTAGTCTGGCAGTCATCAGGTTTTTTAATCGAAGGTCTGCCCTGGATTTTTTATTTTGTTTAAACTATTCCATTCACAGTGCCAGCACAAGGGTTGGAATCTAAAAGTAACCCAAAACTTTGTTTTATTCTTTAAATCGGAGAAAGGACCTTGTGGAGCAGAAGTTTTCCAAAAAATATTAAAGCCACATCTACTTTAAAATAAGTGTAAGTCTCTTTGTTCTGATCAGGTTTATCCTTATTTTCATAGATGCTTATAAACATCTTCTCTGCTAGTTAGTCAAACTTTGTTGAAATGTAGTGGAATCAATGCGTGAATTGGAAGTGTCACACACCACGCAGCTCTCAAGCTGCAGGAGCTATAATGCAGCAGGGTTATGTTGAGATCTCTCAGCGGCACAACCAACCCCATCCTGATTCCAAACACTGCTTCCCTTATGAATCATCCAAAATAGAATGATGTTTTCTCCATTTATTTGGAAGGTCATGCAAAGCTTCACCCTCTGACCAAACCTGCAGTGCAAATCACAAGAGCAATTATGAGTCTGTACCATCTTCAGGAGGAACAGTCGGAAAGGAGCCATGTTAAGTGAGGAATGTCATTACAGAAGAAAATACCAATCCAAGATCACACCTTTTCATAATTAACTTTTCTGGAGGGAGCAGAGGGTTGCATTCAGCTACCTTTC
Source organism: Upupa epops (assembly GCA_013397515.1). Taxonomy (NCBI): domain Eukaryota; kingdom Metazoa; phylum Chordata; class Aves; order Bucerotiformes; family Upupidae; genus Upupa; species Upupa epops. The sequence continues at coordinate 384,698 of VZRI01013893.1, read as the reverse complement.
TTTGGAGGAGAGATGGACTGATGAAACGTGCAGAGAAACACATGATCACAGCTGCTCCACAGGCAGCAGAACACTAATACACTGTTGTAATGATGATGCTATGTGATCATCTTCTTCACATTAACTGATTCATATCCTGTACATCCAGGAAGCACCAAGCTTTTTATTAGAGCTGGCGACCATACACATTGACCACTCCAACAGAGCATATTCACAAATGCATGGGTTACTGTGGTTACACTCTGCTTAAGAGGCTCGAGAAAGGGAAAGGGGTAAACAGATAGTATCTGTAGCACATAGGCAACAGACCATCCTAGCTTGTGTTAAAAGGTCTGTCTTTAAAGCAAGAAATGACTACAGCTTTCTTTTGACTAGAAAAAATTGGCTCCTCGTGTGGAACAAAAGTTCTATGAGTATCATTTCATCAAGCAAGCAGGTAATTAATCAAGTTACCAAGTGGCTGATAGTATCCAGGATTCTAGTCTATATTTCAGTCTCACAGAAACTTTAATCAGGTAGCCTGGGAATGACCAAGAAAAAAAGTGTTGGATACTTTTTGAGTTGAGCATAAAAATAAACCTGAGTTGTTACTTCATTTTTATCTGGAACTTCCCTGATGTATGTCTGGTTTTCGTAGCTGAAAGAGCCGAGCACCTTCCAAAGCGCGATTCCTAAATATGCAATAACACACCATTACATAACACAGTATTGAGAGTAAGGGAGTGGATTATCAATAGCAGCTCATATTAAAAATGCTCTAAGATTCCCCCATCTCTGGAAACATAGTAAGAAGTCCTTGAATTTCCAGCTTTGTGGAATTGAGTTTTATTGACAAGTGGGATACTGCAGGATCTGGAATAACTCCAGAGATTTAGATTTGCTATAGCAAAAGGGGATGACAAGTCTTAAGTAATCAGTAAATGCCGTTAATCAAGGAATAATAGAATCTGAGAGAAGTTACTGAAATCATGTCCCATAGAAATGCATGTGCTCTCTCTGCGTGTTCCCCCAAAAGAGCAATGGAAGGTGTAGCTCGTCTATGGAAACCACGCGTTCATTTACCTGGGCTTATGCCCATGTAAAACGCAAGATCCAAAGCCCTGAAGAAAGTAATGGGTTGTGAATTATCTCCGATTTCTGTGCTTTTCATGAAAGTTGAGGAGAGTTTTCTTCTCTACAAGCCAGCTGCCAGGAGGGAGAGCCAGCTAGACAGAGAAATCCCCAGTTAGCGGGAAGCTGAACAACCCTTACATCCCACATGCCAAAATTCTGAATCTCATCAGGTTACACAGAAAAATCCATTTCTGACTGTACTTTTATGATTACTAATTTGTTCTTCTTGAAATATCTCCTTTCTAATTGCATATCACAGAGAACCGAAAGCAATAATGTTTCGTCCATTCAGACCAGTAACCACTTCCTTCTTTAAAGCTCCAATTAAGGGTGAAGTAGCTTCTCAAATCCACTGCCCTAGCTCAAAAAAAATTTGTCCCAAGATTAATGAGCACAATTTATCCAGGAAAACATATTAAACCCCTAAACACATGAAACATACATGTAAGCAAAGGCTCTCTGCGTGCTCTCAGAGGGTTTGTCACCCCCAGCCCATGCACATGTGCACACGTACCACACACCCCCTGCTGTAAGAGATCCATTTTATAGATTCAAGGACAGTTCTCTCCAAGAGAAGAAGAGACGTTGCCAAGATACCAGATGCGGTTCCATTCAAGACCACTCATAGGAGCAATTCAAGATTAAATCAAATTAGATGTGTTGGTTATACATAGTGCAGCCTGCTCGGGATACTAAATGACAGAGTTTGCCAATAATTAAGTGAAATCTCAGAGATGATGAGTCCCCAGAGCTCTCTAGGTTATGCTGGTCTAATTCTAAGTGTCATCATTATAGCAGCAGAGCAAAATACTCTGCATAGGCCACAAAGCTGGATTTTTTACTGTGGATATTAGGTTTTCATAGGCAGTGCTACAGGGCAGTGCTGAGCTTCATTACATGTCTTCTGCTATTACACTTACTTAACCTTTCCCTGTTATAAAGCTCCTGAAACCTGACTCCCACTTAATAATTGATAGTTAGCACTCACTATCCATAGCAGTTCAGATTCAAAGCACTTTACAAAATGCTTATTAATCTCACTGAACCCCCTTTCCCCTTGAGGAAACTACCCTAATTTTGCAGGAAGGGAAACTGAGGAAGAAAGGGTGGGACTGAGCCTGGGGCTAGAGGACAGCATAACAGCTGGCACCAGCGCTCAGGTGCTTCTTTATGGTTGAACTTCAGGCATTAGGTAGCAGATTGTTCTTAAGTTCTGCCTGAGGATGAAGATGCAAGTAGGCTTCCTTGAGCCCTGGAGAACCCTTGGCAAATAGCTGCTGAGCTGTTGTTGAGTGCTGCAGCTTTGTAAGCCCCTCTCCTGGTCTGCCTGTGTGAATCCTGTGCTGGGAGAGGCTGGAAATACTGCAGACAGGTGAAGAAAAGTGCTGTCTCCTGGTAGATTTTCTTGCAACATGAACTTCTGTGGCTGCCTTACTGGAGACTGTCAGGGTCCACTGGGGCTCCTATCTTTGTCTATCCCCACCCTAACAGTTAGGGGTCAGCAGGTCGCATTGGCAGCACAGTAGACCATCTTAGCACAAGGATTTGAAGCACAAGATAGGCCAGGATCAAACTGTTTCCAAAAGGTGCTCCCAAGGAAGCCAGCCTCCACAGTCCCTCACAGCAGGACTGAGCCCTGATGGAATCAAGTTACTAGGAGATTTAATGGTGCCCGTTTCATTACTAGCCTTCACTCTGCTCCTAGAAAACTGCCCACCACAGCCAAATTCACAGAGGGGTGGTGATTGTTTCCAGCTTTGCAGGCATTCACTTCAGATCACTTGAACACATTGCACTGAATTTGTGATTTTGGGAGATCACTGACTGAACAGAGCCCCTCATGAAGAAGAGGAGCTGGCTTAAAAAGAAAAAATCTACATGTTAAAAAGAAATAAGTTAATGGAGGGTAGGCAGAAAGTCTGAATCTAAGACTTCCTGGAGGATTTGCTCAATGTTTAGCATTCATTATGGACAAAGAGAGGAAAAAGTCTTGGGCGCTGTGGTACCAGCATTGCTACACCCACTAGCAGGAGTAGGACCAAATCCTAACTCCGACAGTGCTGCAGCACCTCTGTTGGCCCCATTTGGCCCTGGTTGCAGACATTTCTTCAGTCTCTGTGCCGAATGACATCTGCAGCCCTGGCCACCCTCCTGCTGGCACTGGTGCTGGAGAAAGTCTGCAGAACTCAGCTTGCCATCAGCTCTGCACTGTGCTCCTGACACACTGACAATACGAAGGGAGCTGGGTTTGTTCACGATGGAAACCAGCATCTTCAATATGACTAGGAGGAAGCTATAAAATCTATAGAAGGTTCTGATAAAGATCTTGGATAGATTTGTTCATATTGTTAAAAGATTCAAACCTAAGAGGCTTTTAATTAAAGACCAGGGCACTCAGAGCTATCTTACCAAAGAGGTAATAAAATTATTGACTAAATCACTAACAAAGGCAACTGAAGCAAGGAGTTTAAATGATTTCCAGAAACTGTTCTCCAAGTGAAGGTTATAGTGAGAGAGCCAGCAGTGCAATTAAACCAAATGAGGTCAAGCATGTTGGACCTTCAGGCCTCTGCCTGCTCCTCAGATTTCTTTTGTTCTTATAATTCAATTATAAAGACCCCCCCTCCCAAGAACCATTTAACTGTCTCGTAAACCAGTTTGTAAACCTTTTTATTTTTCTGTAAATGGTGGCATTTCAGCATTTCAGGAAGCATGGAGCAGAGAGCGGCTTCACAGAGCCTTTTGTTCCATTTGTGCATTGCACGCACACAGGGGTTTGCATGGACTCATCCTCAGCCCCTGCAAAATATCTGTGGCTGGAGGTGGCAGCTGGTAAAAACTCTGTGACAGAGAGCTGCAACAACTGTAATCGTTCTGTCTTTCATTCTCTCTCGCTCCGTCCCCTTCCCCCCACAAGTTTTCTTTATCCTGTTTCTATGTGAGGCAGAAAGAGGGAAACTTCTGTGTGTGTGCCTAATTTCCTGCCCACTGGGTCATGTATCCCAACCCTTAACATCATAAATGAGCAGGAGAGTCTGCTGGCCAGCAGATGCCTATGTAGATCCATTCACCTATAATTAAACACTTTTAAGGTATGGGGATTTTTGAACTTCTAACTCTTTTTTCTTTTAGAAATATATTTGTAAAACAGAGTTAGGTGGAGGTTAGGTAGCCTCCAAACACAAAACTTATGAAGAAAGGCTGAGGGAGCTGGGTCTTTTTAACTTGGAAAAGAGGAAACTGAGGGGTGACCTCATTAATGTTTATAAATACCTGAAAGATGGGTGTCAGGAGGATGGAGCCTGGCTGGCTCTTCTCAGTGTCATCCAATGATAGAACAAGCGGTAACGGGTGCAAGTTGGAGCATATAGGAGGTTTCATCAAAACACAAGGAAAAGCTTTTGTACAGTGAGGGTGACAGAGCACTGGAACAGGCTGCCCAGTGGAGTCTCCTTCTCTGGAGATGTTCAAACCCAACCTGGACATGTTTCTGTGTGACCTAACCTAGGTGATCCTGCTCTGGCAAGGGACTTAGACTAGATGAACTTTTGAGGTCCCTTCCAACCCCTAACATTCTGTGATTCTATAATTCAGTGTTTAACTCTCCTTGAGAGAGCTTACGAATAATTAAACCATTCCTGATTCACAGTGGCATTTAAGTACCCATGGGAAGAGGATACAAGTCCAGAAGGGATTAAAATTTTTTCTAAGTGATCTAAGCACAAAACTCTTGTTCAGATCATGGCACTAGAGGCTTATGTGACTCAAGGGTGTTGGATTCCTATCTGCATTATGAGAGGCCTTGACACCTTTGTACATCAGGCTCAGGGTAACCCCAAATGAGCCAGAAATGAAAGTCTAAACCTTATAACTAGAAATGTCCCCTTTCACAAAAGCAAGCCCATATGTTGAGCATCCTTTCTCTCCTGTGAACTACCGGGTGACAGAGAGATTAATCAAATGCTAGAAGTGACTGTTGTAGCAGGAAGAGAAGTATTTGTTCTCCCTCTCCATTTCTATTTCACTACAACTAGGATTATTTGATTGAGACACTAAAAATTGGTCTGACAGCAATACTTCCTCAGAAAGTTAAGAGAAAGCAAATAGCTCTGGGGTCCTGCAGAGACAATGTGACTGTTCCCTCAATGCATATCAGAAGGAGCTGAGCAGCTCAACAGACTGAGATCTGCCAGCCTCTGCTCTGCAGTTTCTTACAGATGTGTCTCTGACTGCACAGGAGCAGGAGTTAGTGGGAGACTCTGCATTTCCTGGAGAGAGGAATGTGTTCCCTGTTAGTCGCAACACTGAAGTGACCCGTGGGTGTCAGAGATAAACTCAGAACTCGCTCTGTGAATGATCCCTGTTACAAGGTTAACATCTTTTTCAGTTGTTAAAGCCTTGTGCCTCCTTCCCCAATGGAAAGAAATGTTAGTTCATGAAAGAGGACAGTAAGTGAATGCAACATTCAGGCTACAGTGCTGGAGATCCCGGAAACGCTGAGGTAAGATGCCTGTGTCAGCACTACATCAGCCACATCGCACACAGACAGTATAGCAGCCTTGTTCCACTGCTCACTTGCATAGTTTAATGTAATTACCTTTGTTAAAATACATCTCAAAGTACTGCTTGTGTCAGATTCTAGATGTGGTCAATGACGGCGCTGTGGCAGCACTTCTCAGCAGTTACAGAGCACAGTGCCCAGGACTGCTGTTCTCTGCAGTCATGGGACAGATTACCCGTATACATCTGGACTAGCTGCAAGCCCAGTGGCACTTGCTGGATGGCAAAGATGATTTTAGCTGAGAAAGTGCTTTTATTACTGTAAAAAATTAATGCGAAATGCCAAATATTTCACACCCGAGCCAATGCTGGCTAAAAGCCAGGAATATTCTGGTTTTGCTTGGGGTGTGACTATGTTTGATTATCTGTAATTCAAAAGCTTTTATTTCAAAGGAAAGAGACAGTGTGTTGCAATAGGCTTTGGAGTGATAAATATCAACTGCGCCACTTCTCTCCCAAAAGGAGTTTCCCACAGTTCTACAGTAATACTCAGTTCAAAAGGGCACACTGAGATTTATGAAGCTATATATTCAAAAAATAGCACATGAGTTGCTTTGCTCAGCTGAAATGGATTTGACTTGCAGCCTTCACAGTTCTGCACAACAAAGAAATCAGCCGTAGGTCTGGGGTGTCAGCAGGTCCAAGCGATTAGTGAACATGTGGCCGTTGGGTCACTCAAACTTGTACAAACAGTTAATCTCACAAGTCCTCACCTGTGTGACTAGATATTCTGGAAACTTTTAAAGGTGTTTGGGCAGGAGATCTGGTTGGGTTGAAGGGAAAGGACAGAAATCAATTTAAATCAAGAGTCAGAGCAGTTCATGACTGAAGTGAATTTGTCCCGCTCCATGCATTTTGAGAGAGTCCACTGCAGAGCCACGAAGATGATGAAGGGAGTGGAGCATCTCCCTGATGAGGAGAGGCTGAGGGAGCTGGGTCTCTTCAGCTTGGAAAAAAGGAGACTGAGGGGGGACCTCATAAATGTTTACAAATATGTAAAGGGTGGGTGTCAGGAGGAAGGAGCCAAGCTCTGCTCAGTGTCATCCAATGATAGGACAAGGAGCAACAGGTGTAATCTGGAGCACAGGTGGTTCCACATAAACACAAGAAGAAATTTCTTCACAGTGAGAGTGACAGAGCACCAGAACAGAGAGAGAGAGTTTATGGAGTCTCCCTCTCTGGAGATGTTTAAAACCTACTTGGACATGTTCCTGTGCAACTGGATCTGTGTGATTNCCTCCTCTCCCTCTCCTCTCCCTCTCCTCTCCCTCTCCTCCACACCTCACTTTTGTAGCAAAAGCTTTTACTTCTGAATATGCACTGAATGCTCCATGATTATTTCTCTGAAGACAATAAAGAACTTTCACTGATTTTATTGGGGACACTGCCAGGTTCATTCTGCAATAACGTTCACAAGCAGACTTGTGTTGAAAGCCTCTGGATGAAGCACCATCTGTAAAGCATGTCCTAGAGACAGTTCCATTTACTCTCACGCAGCCATCAGCGGAAGCTTTGACCGAGTCAGAACTGAGCAAGGACTGCTGGAGTTGGCCATATGTGGCAGTGCTCTAACTCAGCGTACCAACTCCGTATTTCAAAACTCAAACCTCTCATTTTATGGCCACCTTTTTCTTTAAGTTTTCACAGTTTTAAAACGTATTTTTTAAATACTTCATTAAATCCATTACTGACCTGAAAGTTATTCTTGCTCTGTTTAAATCTCTGATTATGGGGTTTTCTCCTCTCAGCAACCTGTTTACAATGAGATTTTTACAGGGTTCTGCAGAAGTGGAGACAATTATAAAGAAGACAATTTACAGGATTGTTTGCATTCTTTGTTTCACATAAAGAATGTGCATTGTTCTGCCTATCTTCTATTGTTTAAAGATTTACTCGTATGGATAAGACTTCCCACCCAATTTTATGTGTGCCCTGGGAGACCCTGAGGTGCAGAAATTTGGGAGCCATGTGGAAGCATTAGACTGGTTAAAGGGGTCGGTATTACTGGCAGTAAGTTCCAATAGCAAGAGTGTGAATCCAAGCATCTGTAAACTCAAGAGTGCACCTAGATTTTCAGTCTATAGATTTTCAGACATTGGAACAACATGTAGAAGAGCAGCAGAACTTTAGTTATTTAAGGACTTCCCAAGAATTTCATACATAAAAGGGGAGACATAAACCAGGACTGCATAACATCTGACCCATGAGCTTGTGTAGCCTGCCAGGAACTTTCTTTGACCTGTTATAATGCTCAAGTAAACAGACTTCTCTGGACTGCCTTCCTACACTCGTCCCAGTACACAGCTGGAACTATGCTGAGCCTGCTTGGGGTTGGGACACGTGGAGACTGGAACTCTCAGCCATTTAATTAACTCTCAAATCAAGAATGATTTTTCTCCTCTTGGTTACTTGTGGCAGTACTTCAGTTCTCCATGAGATAAACGCACAGGAATGTTGTGGTTAAGTAGCTAGATGGCATGAAATGTTGTCATCTATCACAGACTGAATGTGCCTGCAAGAAGCACATATGGAAATAGGGGGTGAACGCTCTGTTCAGTTTAACACTTGTGAGATTTGAGCCAGATTGCTGTATGTGGGTTTGGACTCCAGTTTGAAAAAAGCAAAACCAGGGGGAGAAGTGGTGGGGGAGAGAAAGAGTGAGAGCTAAGGCAGTGAGCATTTTAGGAAACATGACCTGGGAGGAAAGGTTGAAAGAGCTACCTTTGTTAAATTTAGAGAAGTTGTGAGGGAAACTACAGGTCTCCAAAAATGTAAATAGGGGGGAGGGTTATTTTATATTTTAATGTGTGAGTTTTTGCTCCTTAGGATCATTAGCATAGAATAAGAGCTAGCTGGCTAATTTACAGCAAGGATTAAGAGGTTAACTGATGGGATTGGATAGCACACAGCACTGGGACAGCTTATGAAGGGAGAATGTGGAATCCTGGAGAAGGAACATTTTTATGCTAAAACAAGCAGTCATTTTCCAGCTCTGAGCTAACATTACTTTTACTGTTTCCCCCACTCTCTATGTGTACAGGTAAGCAAGGCATAGAAAACAACTCCTTATATCTCAAGAATCATGAACGCAGCCCACAGAGAGCTCGAGTGTATCCCCCACTCGAGGATCTGTCCAGTCCTGTTTCAGAAGCCTTTGAAAAATGCCCAGACAGAAGTACTTGTGATTTGCAGAATGGGGTGTATGGAAGAATCCACAAAGGTCTGCAGAAAACTCGCTGATTGTTTAATATTAAGATAGTTACTTAAATCATGCTGTTGGGATGACCAATGTTTAATGAGCCCTTGAAATGAAAGGAAAATGACAGTGAGACTAAGGTTTGAATGTTTACAGCTGCCATTGCTTGTCTTCCCAAGAAAGAAGAGAATGAGTAAAAATTAATAAAAAAGCCCAAGCTGCCATCTCAACCCTGAATGTAGACACAATCCTTCCTATGAATTGCAGAAGCATGATCTCCTATTTCTGTATATATCCTTCATCCTGAGAACTAGTGAGGTCTTGGCAGCTTATTAATGAGCTTCATTGTGCTAGAAGTAGTTCAGGTAAGACACTAGGAAAAACTTCTTCGCTGAAAGAGTTGTCAGACATTGGAACACGCTGCCCAGGGAGGAGGTTGAATCATCATCCCTAAATGAGTTTAAAAGTTGCATAGATCTGGAGCTTAGAGACAGGTTTAGCACACGGTCTTGGCAGGGTTAGGTTAATGGTGTGACTCAATGAGCTTATAAAAATCTTCTCCAACCTAAACAATTCCATGATTCTCAAAAGTGGCCTCAGCCTGCATGGATTACCCCAAAATAACTAGAAAAGAGTTAATTTAATACTCCCAACTGATCTAGAAAAAGAAAAATTGTCAGCACACACAACACATAAAAATGTTAGGCACCTTTTCAATATTAAAAGTACTTTGGAAATTCAGGGCTTCTGAAAGTAGGTATTCTCCACCACAAATCTTTATTGAAGTCTTTCATCCTGAGAAAGAACAAACTGCCTGTGTTTGGGTTTTATTAAAGCTATTTCACATCCATTATACAATTTCTGTAAAGAAATGGGGGCAGAGGGAACTAGGTAAGGCATCACAACAAGGAACAGTTCCAAAGCATCCAAATTCCAGCGAGAAATGGTTCAGGTTTGTTTCTCTTGGGTGAACAAATAGCAATACCTGAATTGGCCATGAATAACAGAGTTGGATTGATTTTTACTTTTTGACTCTCAGATTTATTAATTTGGTTCTCTGGGTTAGTTTCAGTTTAAGGTTCATGGTATTCAGAAGAGCTGGACAGAGTGAGCCAGCAGAGAGTGAGATGTGAAACACTTCACAGTTTTCATCTTTGCTGATTTTTGGATGTCACTGTCTTTCCATTTCACTTAAGGCAGCATCCAGCAGAACCCTATTCTTTTTGGAGTTTTGAAAAGCTTGCTGATGCTCCAGCACTCTGGTTTTAAAATTATGAAGTAAGCTTGTCACGAACACTCCAAAGCACAAAACAAATGAGACAGCTGATGTTTGAAATTGTGCTTTGAGAAATGTATTTTAGAGACATCTTCAAAACCACAGCAAGTGATGCTTTGTCTGCAGTTGGCATTAAAAAAAGAGATTATTTCTTTTAGATGAGTGTCAGTGCTGTGCCACTGCACCCTGAGATGGCTTGGCTGAACTACTCTGATTATGCCCTCTCAGAATCATACACGTGTATGTATTTACAACACATGCCTGTCACCACTTGAAAGCATCCACAGCGAAGTTTTAGAATAGCATATAAAATGGTTATTACTGAAATATTGAGTTTATTCCCCCTCCACAACAACAATCATTTTTAGAAGTTTTTTCCAAAAGAAGTGTACCAGTCAGCTCTGCTTTCACAACTTCTCTGAGCATTTGAAGTCAGTGACTGAAAGAAAAATGAGATCTGTTACAAATTTCTTTATTAAAAGGCATTCGTACACGTAGCAAAACCCAAACATCGCAAGATAATTCATTCTGGGCACACATGAGTAACACGCGAGGATTAAAACAAATTTGCCACTGTTCCAGGCACTGAGGACAAATCCTGGTCTCACGGAATTTGCAAGTAACAGTCTCTGGATTTCAATGAGATAATAATTTGATCCATGTGATTGCTTCTGTCTCTTTGATATTGCTGCAAGTGCCTCTTCTTCTTTAATCCGAAACAACTGAGATAGAAAGGAAAAGCCGCATATGTTTTTATAAGAAAAGGGTAATACATAACGTTAGAAAAATGTCTCATCAAAGGTGCAACCATTTAAAATGCAAACCAGATACTAGAGAGGTGACAAACCCAAGTTTGTTTTTATTTAAGATCTTTCAAGTATTAATTTCCCAGGATTACTCGTTTAATTTTTTTAATGCATACAGTTAGTCATAGCCTGTTCTCTTTTATGTCCACTTCTCATGAATCACTTGACAGATGGACTTCTACAGGTAGATCCCTTTGGGGAAAGTAAATTTCAAGTCATAATAAGAACACAAAATCTGCCATACTGGAGCAGAGCAAAGGTCTCTCTAGTCCATCCCCTGATTCTGGCAGCAAACAAGAGCAGTATATTAGTTTTTAACAGTAATGGCTTTGATCTTTCAGTGAGTATTTAGTTGGTAACTGAACAGAAAATGAAAAGAAATCCCAAGAGCAGAGCATTACCAAACTCAGAAGAAACAGCAGGCAAACCCTTCCCACTCTTAAAGGTCTCTGTGTCACCAGAAGCAGGTTGTTGGGCTGATCAGCTTTAGCAAAGGTATTACCCTCACTGGGAGCACTGGGCTTGCTGAATCTTAAACACTGTGTTGTGCACCAACCAGCAGCATTGACTTGTTTGGTTCTCTTGCACAGCCAGGTCCAGCTGCCTTGGAGTACTATGGCCAGCTTTTCTCGTGCAAAATGGAAGTGTATAATAAACTCTAGCAATGTGAATGAAACATGGAGGGAAAAGAGGCTGTTTGAGGAAAGAACATCAAACAGACAGCAGGAGGTTAGTGTGGGTCCAGTTTAGTGCTACTAAAAGGGATAGATTTGGTTTAGGAATTAGTGCATGCACATTGGCAACACCTGAAACCCACTCTGCTCTCGTTTCAGAGTAAAAGCTCCATTTGTTCCAGTGAGATTGTAGTTAAAAGTTCTCAGGATTTAGCTCATTGTTTTAATTGCTGCTGTCTCAATTAAAGTGCCTCTGAGATAACAGCATCCCTCCTGGAGACCCAACAGGAACTTGAACGCGTTGTGAGTAAATGAAATAATTGTGTAAATTATAAAGTTTACACCTGCTGGTTATTGCACAAAAGGCCTACATGCAGAGCACGTACTTTTCGTACCCTTCCTGTAGGAAAACTTAGAAGAAAAGGTATTTAGACTGACAAAAATCTACAAAGATCACTGACAATTTGTTGATCAGCGTTAGGTTCATTAAATCTTTGCACTTCATTATCTGATTAATTCAGAGGCAGGGTTGTAATCAGTGATGAAATGTTTAAGGTTCTTCTGCTCTGGCCTCCACAACCTCCTGCAGCTCATTAGAAAAGCTAATCAGATTGAATTTTCCACCATGCTGTTTATTGTAGCCCTAATGGAATACAATCACTTCTAAATTACACACTTCTAAAAGCTGTAAGCCAGAGCATAAGCTGTCTTCTCCCTAGGCTCTTTGTCTTGCTTTATGAGGGTGGGGTAAGTAATGGTGATTTCTGGCAGAACTTGGTGGCCTATTTTGCACTGTGATGTGCCATGCAAAATTTTGTCTTTGCTACCTTTCTTCTCATCTGGGAGCCCTTTTACAGATCATCAGTAATGTACTCAGCAATGCTGAAGCCTCCCTTAGAGTACTGGGGGCACTTCTGGGCCCCTCGCTTCAAGAAAGATATTGAGATACTGGAGTGGGTCCAGAGGAGAGCAATGAGGCTGGTGAAGGGACTAAAGGGAAAGTCTGATGAAGAGGGGCTGAGGTTGTTTAGCCTGGAAAGGGGAGACTCAGGGTGTACATTATTATTCTCTATAATTACCTAAAGGGAAGTTATAAACAGGTGGTGGATGGGATCTTCTCCCAGGCAACTAGTGATGAGAGAGCAGGGCCTGAAGCTGCTCCACAGGAGGATTAGACATTGGAATGGACCGCCCAGGGTGGTGGTGGAGTCCCCATCCCTGGAGATCTTTAAGAAAAGACTGAACGTGGCACTTAGTGCCCTGGCCTGGGTGATTGGGGTGGTGTTAGATCGTAGGCTGGGCTTGATGATCTCAAAGGTCTTTTCTAGCCTCAATAATGCTCTGATTCTGTGTGATGAGTTGTTTTAAAATTCAGATGGTTTTCCTACTTTGACTTGATTATCCAAAGCACTATGAGCTTTCTTTGTGTATTCTCATCTCGGGGTAAATAGCATTAGTGAAAAAACTAGGACAACCTTTTGGTCCTCATGTTTCACAGAGCAGTTACAATTCCTGCTGACCTTGAGTTTTCTGAACTAAGTTATCTGGATGATCTGAAGGAAAACTATGACAATATTTAGTGATGAAGAACCAGAAATGAGGTGGCCTAAAATACAGAGTATTCTTAAACTTTTAATAATTAATTTATATGAATTCTGACAGCAGAAGTTGACAGTGTTCTCTCGTGCTACCAGTCTTCCTGCCATGTCTGTTTTTCTGAAAGGTTCTCTGAGTCGGGGAATTCAGCAGGGACAGTCAACAACTGAGTGAGAAATACTTTTACTCCACCTATTTTAGAAAAGATGTTTCTTCTAGCGAGTGTAAAGATGCTCAGACAGGAATTCAGATCTAAGATGGTAGAAAAATATCTCTGACCCACTCTACTTCTTTCTCTGCTGTGTAGACAAAAGACCACTCATGGTTTAATTGTCTGTTAACCTCCTCTTTTCATATTTGAAAGGATGGGATTTCTCATGACTGGACAAGCAGCCATGAACACATGGGCTAAAGGCATTTGTCCCCTAGCGTGTCCCCTTTCTGTAGTGATTTACAGTAAGATCCCAATCTAAAGCTTCCCTGCCAAACTGTGTTCATCACATCATTACCTACAGGCAGTAAGGGTGAAGATACATCCATAAAACAAACACCATGAAGAGGATGCTTACCTAATATAGATTAGAGCATGCTGGTTAAGATTAAACACATCAGCCTTAAGGGCTGGGTCCTACTTTTGGGATCAGACTTCTTATTCCGGGCCTGGTTCTATGAATAAGAAGCGAATTGCTATTGCCAGCTCAACTTCCCTCTCCTATATGGAAATGGCAGCTTGAAGAGCTAGAGCCAGTTGTACTTAACTCACAAGAATTAAAGGTGCTAGGCAGTAAAGATGGGGTGAAAGTCATAGCAAAATGTATCCCCTTCAAGTGAATGATGCTTCTGCTTTTCAATGGTTAGAGTAATATTTGATGTTTTGAAATACTCAGACCTAACAAAACTGGACTTAGTGTGATGTTAAGCTGCAGGGTGTTCTCCATCAACTGTGTATAAAGGTAAATGAGCTAAGAACAGAGATGTACTGCAAGACTTGCTTGGGAAGAGCACCTGTTGGTGTTTCTCTAGCTTCTGTCAGTTTTCCTTTAGAAGAGTGTTTCTTGCTATGAGACAAGTACTAGTGTTCTGGCTCCATTTTACAGGGTTATCTTGCGGACCACCTTGTAGACAGCTCTGTGTGTGTCTGGTAGAGCCACTGTCCACCAGCTCTTTTGCACACCTGGGTGCTCGAAGGGCTGAAGTTCAGCCCTGCCTGAGCCCATGCTCAGAGGATCACAGCCTGTACAGTAAGGGAACCACATACTGAGAGCACAGGTATAGGCAAAGCATCAGCACAGGAGTGTGGACCATTGTCCTGGTTTGACTTAAAGAAGAACTAATTCTGTTTGGTAGTATTCAGCTCATTTTCTTCTAAGTACCTGTGCTTTCTTTGGTCAACACATCACGTTTGTGCAGACAGTGGCCACACAAAGTGCGAGTGCCAACACTTGATGTTTACAGTTGAGATCAAGGGTACGATGTAGGAAGACCCTTGCATATACTTTCTGCAGAGACATTGGTGTGTCACCATTAGCCTTGTGTACCATGTTAGGGGTGCAGTAATTTAGAGGCCATGTCTGCAGGGAGGAGTGGACAGGATGGGTGACCCTACACTGATCAATGAGGAGGTGTTCCATCCAATATACATTACACTAGGTATAAAGCTGAAGAACCACAAGGCTCAGCATCAACTCTTCAGTGGCCACCGTCCAAGGAGGGCTCAATCTGTTCTGACTTTGATTTCAACCTGTGCATGGCTATATCCAATTCCACAATTCAGCTCCTGCATCCTGTCCCTGCCTGCAGCTGAGTCCAGTCTGGAAATTCCCCAGAACCTGCATCAGTGGTGACAGTGATGTAATTGCCAGGAGTTTGGTTTTTGTTTTGCCTACATACCATATTATCACTATTTTACTAAAGCAGTTTTAGTTTTTCATTTCCAATGCATCTCTCCCTTATTTCCTTACTCTTCCCTTTCTGGGGAGGAAGAGGGATTAATAAAATATCTGTCACTCACCCAGCCTCAACAAATGACGACTACATTCTTGGATTTTGTGCAGGTACAGTTCCTGAGAGATGATGCCTTTCTTCAAAGCTCATCTGTTAAAAACTCTGCTCAGCATTCTGGTTCATTCTATTGCCCTTAATAGTTCTGCAAGTTAAAACCTGTGTGTGAATGAAATACAAGGGGGGGAGGGTATAAAATTGGAGGGTTTGGGCCCATTTAAACATAACAATTCCACAGGAAAATAATATTCAGTCATCTACTGCCACAGCACTGTGAACATGCAATTGTTTTTGTAGTGTTTTGAGTCCTTTTTACTAGCTTGTGCATCTTAATGTCATTTCAGCCTTTTTAATTAAAAACGATACCTCTTGGGATGTAAGACCTCGGCAGTTATCCTTTCCAACACCCTTGAGTTCATTGCCAAGTGATGGAATCTTTGTCCTTCATCTGCCTAACCTTTCAGGGAATTTTCAGGCTGTGTGGATGGTCATATCCAAGACAACTGCACTTATTGATAGTTATGATGCCACAAAGTCCGGTGTTGCATGTATTACTCTATTACTTTCTGTTTCAGCCTGGCTCAGCACTGCTCTGTGTGATATCTCATCTAATGAGCCAGGATGTGCCCTCTGCAGTGGCAGGCAGCCCAGTTCATAGTTAATACTCAATAGAATAGAGCACAGCTCATTTCCCTACTAGTTGTTGCAAGCTGGTATCTAACCTGATTTGTAGCTGTTGATCCATAAGGTAATGGCTGATCCAGGCTTTCAGCAGCTGTACAAAGCCCTCCCTACTTCCCAGCCGGTGCTGCTAAACACAGCAGCTCCTACCACCCCCATGGCTTTCCCACACAGTGCAAAGGCCACCTCCAAGCTGATACTGCTACACCTTTTCTTTACCACTTATTTCACCAAACTACAGGACCCTTGCTAGTTCTAGAAACTAGACTGTTCCTGTATCTACTTTTTCCTTCAAACTTCTAGCTATACAACTAGAGAAACAGCCTTTTGATCATTCCCTCAACCCTTTTGATATTGCTTGAGCTTGTACTATCTTTAGTAAAGTTTGTTGTGGTAAAAGTTGATGTCTCTCCAACTTTTCTTCTTCAATTGGTGCAGTGGAATTTTAAGTGGTTTTCAGTCACAGTCAATCCTGTTTTATAGTCGGGGAGGGAAGTATGAAAGAATTTTAAGGGTTAGAAACAATCTCCTTATAATTTTACTTTTGCTTTAAGGTTCCTGGGGTCTGTTCCCTTGTATTAAAGTTCATGTATTTCTTTGTGGCATTGCAGGCACTGAAAACCAAACACAAAAGCTTTTCTGTAAATAAGAGTTCCTCAGCAGACTCCTGAGGAATGAGCATGAGAAAGTCAAGCTTGCCTCAAAGCTGAGACTTGCATTTAAAAAGCTTTTCCCCACCAGAGGTGAATGTGAAGATGTGCATAAGCTCAAAGAGAAATCGCTTCTCATAAAAAGATATCTGAGTATTGTTCAGATCATTGCAGTCGTGAGAAATACAAGAACTGATGTAATCCATGGATGAAGAGTTGGAGTTTTATTCAGAAGTCTTCTGCAAATCCTCTAAATGTGGAGCCAGTTAGGATTGATTCTCGTTTGGTGGCCTCTGCTGCCATCTCATGGTGTCACCGACAGCTCTGCAGGAGTTCGCTGCAAATCCTTTGCTTCGTGCCTGGCCAACACTGTTTTCACAGCAAGGGGTTTGGTTCGGTTTGGGGGCTTTTTTTTCTTCTGTTTTTTCCCCTGTTTTCTTCCCTTTTAATTGTTTTCATCTCTCATTCTCATGCGAGGATAAAATAATAAGGTTTATAGATTTATCCTTAGGAGGGGTTGAACTTAGATGACTGATCTTTCAAAGTACTTTCCAACTCATAACATTCTGTAATTCTGTGATATCACTCACTAACTGGTACTTTTAAAAGCCAATTCTGAAACAACACAAGGAATTGCTTTACTAAAATGAAGGTTTGTTTCATGCAAACTATCTCGAAGGTCTGTCTTCAACAGCTTACATCTGTATCTTATGACAAACAATCAAAGAGGTACAGAAACCAACAGTGCTTCAAAACCAATAAACCTTCCACTGGCCTAAACAAATAAGCATAATTGTTAATGAAGTGCAGACAAGTAGCTGATTCTGACTGTAATTTGGTGTAGGGGCACTTCCACAGGTAGGTGGAACTGCTGCAAAATTGGATCCTTAGTGTTAGCTGAGCAGAATCCTTTATTTTAAACTCTGCTAAACCTCTTGTTGAGTATATATAGCCTTTATTGTCTGTGGAGTTATTTCGTTCGCATCTTAGCAGATGAATGATTTTTGGCAGCCACTCCTTAGTGCAGTATAAACTAAGATATTTATAGTACAAATGTCTGTGTTTGGATCTAGAGATAACAAATAATTGGTACTTTAATCCTACTCTTTATTAGTAAATTTTTAAAAGCTACTTAGAGCAGTGGTGCACTTTTTTGGTTATCCACAGACAGACACACACCTAAAGGACATTTGAGAGATGTGGGGACTCGTCTATTCAACCAAGTAATAAGTTATGGGTCAAGAGGAAATGACCTCAAGTTGTCAAGGGAGATTTAGATTGGACATTAGGAAGCATTTCTTTACTGAAAGTGTTATCAGGGTGGACTCCCCTTCCTCGGAGGTATTTCAGTGTCCTATAGACAGCAATTGTCAATGTTGGGTTAGTCACCAGACTCAGTCTTGAAGGTCTTTTCCATCCTAGGTGATTCTGTGATTATATACAAATCTCACAGGGGAAGAGACATTTGTGTGTTAACAATTAAAGTCAAAGAAAATTTAGTTGTTGTTTTTTAAAAATAAACAATACAAATTTCCTACATTTTATCCAGACAAAATGAAATTTAGTAAGAACAGAGCAACTATGTGATTTTCTTCTATTAGTTGAACAAAGAAGTGTTTTCCACATTAGACTCTGGATAGATCATCAGAGAACTTCCAGTGCAGCTTCTTTTTATTTTCATCTGCTGATAATCAAAACAGCCCCTGATGGGCTAGGCTTCACTTGATTATCAAGTTGTGTTGCTAAATTTTGCTTCTGCTTCTCTTGGTTAATGTGTCATTTCAAGCCTTTCGTTCATGCTTTCACTTTTGCTTCTTGGGCTGCAAGTTCTAGAAAGTAGACCGGCAGACCTCTACATTCACCACATCTCTCAGTCTCTTTCATTAAGATACACAGAACACAAATAACTGCTGCTTGGCATCCAGGTGACATCTGTCAAAACAGAGATGATGCTCCTAAGTTTCAAGCACTTTGGAGTGATGTTGAAGTCTTTCCCTGCTAGAATACTACACTGCCTCTTAACCTGAATTCCCTTCTGTTACACTTCAGACCAGAATATTCTTCAGTCATTGCTTGAGTCTCCTAGCTGAATCTCACGTTCTGTCTATATAAACCACACTTGGTATCTACACAGCTAGCACAAGCATAGCCTCCTGGCCAATAATAATACTTCTTGTAGATTGATTAGACATTTCTTGGATAAGGTACTGCTGCATGATTAAGAGGAATCTCTGTGTCTCCTAGTCTATCAGCCAATGTGATTGACTCTTTTGTCAAGACCACCCCATTTTCTTCCATTACTAATGATTCTGCTGCAGAATTGCGCTTGGGGATCTGCATCTGCAGGAGTTCCTGTACTGAAGGGGGCCCATCCTCCATTTTCTATAGTAATTAGAGGAAGCTCTACTTCAGGGTGCATATTAGGATCATCAAAGGGGTCATAGCTGTGTCAAGCTATACTGTATGTTGAGCTAAGAATACTCTAAATTTTGCAGGTGGTTGTCTTGGAGACTGTAGGATTAAAGAACATTTGTCTGTTCCTGAATTCTGTGTCTCATTTAGTGTCCTCATCTGAAAGAATTCAAGACTTGATTGCCTTGAAAGTGGTCTGTGTCTTTCTCCCAGCTGCTTGGTAGTGGAAGCAGTTTAGCATTCTTCTGCTTGATCTGCTTTGCCTCTTGCCACAATGCCAAAAACTTCTGTTCCTTAAAAAACCAATTATTTTGAAGGACATTGCATTGTTTCCCCAGGTCTTTTAGGGCATTCTGGGGGTGGCTGTCCCTCCTGCCAGGCAGCCTCCTACCTGCATACTGCTCTCTTCTACAAACTCATCTACCTGCCCTTCCTTCTGGTAGGGAATCCAAGCCACACAGCACCATGCCTTCACTCAGTCTCTGTCAGAAGCTCCATGCTGCTCCCTCCCTCCTGTAGGTAAGCATCTGTTGAACCCTTGCAGGTTTTCTGCTGTTCTGCACTGTGGGAAAAAGCAGTACTTTCTGTAGCACTGGCTGGGAAAGCTGAGTCACAATCTGGCTGCTGAGCAGGTTTTTTGTTTTCTTCCTTCCTCTTTGCTTATTAAGTTCTTTTTGACTTGGCCTAAGAGCCTTGTCACTTTTGCTCTTCCAATTCTCTCTCCTGTCCCATCAGCAGAGGGAAAGAGAAGTGTGCATCTGCTAGCCAGCATCAACCCTGTGCCCACCAGGGACAGAACCAGCACAGAGTAGAAGCAGAGGTGAAGTGTCATAGGTGGTTAACAAGTCCAGATATTGCTATTATGCATGGGTATGGGAATCTGTGTACCTGGCTTTTGGCAATCTAATGGATTCAACAACTACTACTGGTTAGTATTTGTCACTGTACTGTTATTTAGAGATCAGGAATTTATCTGAAAATCTGTTGGTCTGGTGTTTGTTGCTGTATGCTGACCTGTAACCCATCAGGGGCACCTAGAACCCTTACACCAGGACAGCAGCCCTCCCACCCATAAACCAAGACAATGCAGCAGTTCCTCATATGCTGATATCTGCCTGGCCTCAGCACTCAGAGAAGGCCCAAATGTGCCGCTAAATGGTTTCCCAAGCAATGCCACATGTTTACCAGCTGCCCTGGGCTATTCTGAGTGGGAAGCACCACCGGCTTCTCAGCTTTTTTCAGGGAGAAGAGGGTCTGTTGCACATGCTCACAGTTTCTGGCACCATGGGGGCCTCTGCCTTGTTTGGATTGATAGAAGCTAATGCAGCATGAATAGAAAGCTCACCTACCAGCATCATTACGTTCACAGTATAGTGGCTGTAATACTCCATGCATTCTCTTTGCATCTGTACATCAGGTTCCAGCAGCTTAAACAGTTGCTGTTGAAACACAGTGTCATTTGGAAATGCTTTTATTAAAGCTATTTTAAAATGTTTTTCTACCACAATCTTGATTGCACAGTTGTGCAGTTATGACAATGCTTTCCAAACTGTTTCATAGCACTGAGGAATGGTGGGAGATTATGGGCCCAGGGGAGGTCTGAGCTGAGCTCTCAGTCTCTGACCAATTCCCTGTATTGTCTCTGCAATCTGTCTGCTCAGGCAGCAGTGACCAGGATCTGGGTGTGAGCTCACCCCTTCCTTCAGACCACTGTCTCATTCCCAGGCAGGTAAAACCACAGCGATACGCACAGATCTTCTACAGAAGCAAATTCTTACACAGTGCATTAGGTGTAAATTGATCACGGATGGAAGAAGAAGCAATTGACAACGTTAAGAATGAACAAAATCAGTTGTGAGTTGGTACATCAATAGTACTAAAAGAGCTTGAGGATCTGCGAGGGCTTGTGCAGTTTAACTTGAGCAGCAGTCTGTTACAAGTTCAAAGGAACTAAAGCTTTTTTTTTCTCTTGGAGACAATGGGAAGTCTTCAGTTAATTACTTTTTCATAAACAACTACGAAATACTATATTCAAGAGATAAAGGGTCTGTATAGGACAGAATAGCTTTAATAAAGTATGTAGGACAGCAATAAATTGGCTTATATTTATTAATTCTGTTTATTAAATGTATTCATTTATAAAGTATATATGACACAACATATCACTTAATAAACAGTCATTATCTGCTTTAAATGCATGCCATTAGGGATCTAAGAAACTGAAGGCACAAAGCAACCTATATAAAAGCATTGATTTGTTGGCAGTTTTACAGGAATAGGATGAAGGATAGTCAACAAAACAAATACATCTTTGCTTTTTTAAATCCATTTTGGCTTTGACAGTTCCAATGGAAAGATATGTAATTATATGATACATTAATAATTTTTTATTGGTATTTTTATCTTAGTGGCTCCTGGAGATGAACTTTGCCCTTTTGGATTACTGGTAGATCCCTTTATTGTTTTTTGATCTCATTAGAATCTGTCTTAAATCTCAATTCTGTTTATCTTCTGCAGACCAAGGAATCCTGAAATTGAGTATCTTGCTGGAGCAGAACAGACGACCATCAAGCTCACTACTGTCTACTAGTCCATGGTAGTAGGGGATGCTCCACTTAAGAACCAGCATGCAAGCCCACAGTCTGTTCATCTCATATTCCCAAGTATCCATAATTATGACTAGGAACTACTTGGAGGTGTTAGGTGTTGATCCCATGCCTATTCCCTTTTTTTTTACATCTGTTTATAAACCTGTTACCCAGTTTGACTACCTCCTTTTTGAATCTGCTGACTATTCCCTTTACTACAGCCTGTGGTAGGGACTTACAGATGTGAATTACCCACTGTGAAAAAAGATACTGTCTTCTAGCTCTTAGTAATGCCCCATCAGTTTCACTGAGTGCACCTTCATGGTACTACAGTAAGACCCGATATAGAACTTCATACTTATCACTATCTTTATGATTTTTGTAAACCTTGATTGTATCTTTTCTCAGCCTTCTCTGCAGGTGGAAGAGCCCCAGCCATTTTAGTCTTTCTTAATATGACATTATTCCACCCTATTTATCACTCTGCCCTCTATACCTTCCTTAATTGTTCTGTTCTGGATTTAATCTGAAATTAGATACAGAGAGGACCCAGGATACTGCCAACAGGTCTGCCAAATATGCCATGTTCTGTGTAACTCCTCAAACATGCTCCTGCAATAAAGGATTTCAACATCGAGTGGCAATTTGTGAGGACATCCATGTTCAATAACAACTTCTTAAGAACTGGCTGGGCTATTGTTAGTTGTAGTGTGGGTGGTATTTTTTTCTTGCCAAAGGAAATGCGGATTATCTTATAATTACCCCAGATACTTCTGACATTCTCTTACAAGCTATAAATTCAGGGATTAAAATTACAGCTAGTAAATTCAGAATTTCCTGTGGTGCTTCTTGTACTGGCTCTTGTGCGTGTGGCAGCTATGTGTGTCAGTGCAGGTATAGGCAAGGACCTGAATAACTGTTTTGGGGAAAAAGAGGTTTACAGAGACTTATGTTGGTCCTGGAAGATTGTCCAGTCAAATATAAATTAAATTAAAATATTAATAACATCTTGGCAAATAAAGATATCACAATAGTATCTGAAGCAGCTTATTTTTCATATTTGTAGACATCTGGAAAACAAGTGTAAGGATTATTCTTCCAAGTTACCATGGCACCAGATTGAGGTATTTCTACATTTCAGAATCATGTAATCTGAACTAGCCCTTTACTGGATGTCAGCACTTTTAAATCTTCTTCACCAGCATCCCATTTCAGCAGCACACCAGGAATTTTCAGGAGCCTCTGCAGCTTCTGTTTTCATGTAATGTGTACCTGTCTGTGTAACTTCTGCAGCCAGTCTGCACACATGCCTGATTTACATCTCCCTGCTGCTTCCCCAGCATGGGCTGCATCTTCCATTTTCAATTTCTTCTGACTCCATTTTCCTCTTTATATATCTAATAGAATAATTATCCTCAAATATGTTTAATGTTATAACTATTTACAAACTATTAATAATGCTTACCTATAATATTTACCTTCTTTGGGAATTAACTTGCTACCTGTAGGTGCTGTATAGCTTAGTTAACAAATGTTAATTGAGTTTTGGAGCAGTTAGCACTATATTAATGCAAAATATGGATTATCAAATAGCTGTTCATGCAATAATTTTGAGAGCTCTGTGCTTTATTAATAATATAATTAACAACTGTTGTTGCATTGTTTCAAGTATCTGAAAGCCTTTTATAACTACGACATTTCCTTCTTGAGGTTGTCTGAGTTTGTAAAGCTTATTGAGCTTAGAATTTTTTCAGATGACTTGTTCCATAGATCAGGTGAAGACATGAACCAACATGAAGCAGGGGGAAAGGGGAAATAAGGCCGTGCATCAGCAGAGATCTTGAAGTAACTTCTTGAATACACAGCCAAGAATATTTTAGGAAGCCCATTAGGCACCTGAACACAGACATCTGGTGACATTGTAGATGTCATGACATACAACTGCTTATGTCCCATGTCCTGTTAGTCCAGTGTCTCAGATACCCCGGGACACCTGAAGAGGCGCTTGAATGCCTTTGGTTAGACAGCTGATCTGCTTCTACAATGGTTGCTAGAAGTCAGTTGGGGAGGACCAGAGGGAGAGATCGGTTACAAATAGAGCTCTATTAAAACTCTGAAAAGCACATGACAAATTATCATCTTGATTAATAGTGACAGTGACATTATCTCCCCTTCCACAGCTTGCTTTTCTCTGAGATTCAACAGGCTGGGTTGAACTGGCCGTGGCAAAGTAAGGCCAGCAATGGACAAGTGGGGTTTGTCAGAGGCCAGAAGGTCTGTGGATGGTTACTGTGGGTCAGACACCTTTAACTCCCATACTCTCTTCTCCAGAGTATTTTTGAGCAACTGTGGCAGAAAGGTAGTGACGAAAACTGAATATAATGCGGGCTTATTTGATGAAACTTTAACTAGAGGCGGTTGACAATTTCCCTCGCTAGGAAGATGACACCTAACTCGGGGTGAGGCACAGTGAATACAACAACCCACAGCAGCGGCTCAGACTACTGATTACGAAAAGACACTTGGGCCCGGGTCCCGGAGGAGGGCGGGCAAGGAGGGAGGGAGGGAGGCAGCGCCTGGACGACTGCGGGAGCCTTCGGACCCGCCGGAGCGCGCGGGACTGGGACGTACGGGGCTGCCCAAGCCGACGTCAGACCCTCGCCCCGCGCATCCCCGCTGCTCCGGGGCGGGCCAGTCCCGCGGCTAGCCAAGGCCTTGCCCCGCCGCCTGCCCCGCCCGCAGGAAGCGCAAGGCTTTAGCCCCTGCCCGCCGCCGCCATGCATTGTGGGGCGGTAGCAGCAGAGCCAAGATGGCGGCCAGCAGGAGGCTGATGAAGGTAATAGGCAGCGTCGCGCCAGGAAGGGCTGGTGGGAGGGAGATTCTGAGCTCCCGCTCGCGCTCTCTCCTTTGGCCCGAGGCCCTTCTGAGGGTTAGGGTTCATTTCCCCTGCCGCAGCCCGGTGGAGCGGCCTCCCCCTCCCCCCTCGGCGGCACCCAGGCTGGAGCGGCCNCCTGGGCCACGGCAGCGCCCCGCGGCCTTCCCCCTGGCCGCCGTGCGGGGCTGGGTGGGAGTGCTCAACCGCCGCGGGCCGCCTCGTCCCCCTCCCCCGGGGGGCTCCTGCGGTGACTAAGCAAAGAGGAAGGGCCGGGGGGAAGGAAACGGCGCTGCCGGGACGCTTCGGCCCCCGGCCGGGGCAATCCCCGGGGTGGCGGGAGGGATCGGCCCATGGGGGGGAGATGCGGCCGATGGCTGGAGAGCAACCGTTCCCCGCGGCCAGGGTTCCCCGCTCCCCCCTCGCTGAGTTGCTCTCCCCGGGATGAAATAATTTCATTTTCGTTGTCTCGGAGTGAGACTTCTTCCGTGTGTGAGTAAGAGGTTTATCATGCTGAAATGTGGACCTGGGTTCAGAAGTTTCCTTGTTAGCTGGGGACGTGGAAATGGGTTTGTATTCATTCGCTCTGCAGTCTAAAGTGCAGATGATGCTCGTAAATGTGAGCTCGGCCTCAGTTGGGTTTAACGAGGAGCAAGTACGGTTTGTTGTAAACTGCTGCCTGGGATTACATTTCTCAGTGTTTTGCTTAAGAACTAAGTTGCTTCTGAGAAAGAAAATTATAACCACAGCCCCCAAAGCAACGAGTTAATTTTATGTACTGTATATAGTTGCCAGTTAACATCATAGACTGTAAGCGATAGGTTTGCCTAGGACACACGGACAGAGTGGTGTAAAATTTAGTTATCAGTAAAATGCTCTGACAATAACCCTACAGAACTGGCATGCAAAGTGTCTGTAACATAAATCAATGAACCGGGAATGCAGGCCAGTGAAACGGAGGGTAAGAGCCCTGTACCTGTCAGCCTTATTAAAATCCTGCCCCTGTAGGCTTCAACGTCACCTTGCGCTAAGATGTGACAGATTCGAGGGTGATTGTGTTAATGTTTTTTTGAGTTTTACAACTGGATTAATGGACATAGACTTCTCACAGGACCTGAATTTCATAGGATGTATAGGTGGTAGGTCTTAAAGTTCTGTTCTCTTAAATGTGCAGATACACGATTAACCATTATACTCTGCATATTGTTGAAGAAACTAGTAGTTTGGCAGTGCTGTCTAAGGCTAGTTTTGTTGTTTTAAATGTATTCTGGAAAAATTAAAAATTGAAGAGTGGATACATTGTATGCAGAGTCATTCACGTTTATTAAATCAGTGGGCTAAAACCCATAATTGTCCTTAAAGATCCTGGTGAGATGCTGTTTGTTTTCCTGATAGCTATGTTTTGTCAGTTTTAGTATTACAATCAATAGGTCTGTGGCTTTGTACTCATAAATTTGACTCCTCTTTAGTTTCAGCTAGTAAACAAGCATTTAATTCTATATTTTCATAAGGTGGCTTTTCTGCCCCTTCTGAAAAATCACATTACGTGTTTCAAAGTTCATCAGTACTACTCTGGTAAGGAAAAAAGATTTCCAATTAGCTGTTCTTTTTCAATTTAAAATAGAACATAAACATTTGAAAGGCATGAAATGGTTCTTAATATCTGCAGTGCCTCTAGCTTTGAGTTTCCCTCCTCAGTTCCCAGGCTCTTCTGAAATGTTACTTAGCACTTTAATCTTTCACTAAAATCCCATAAAAATGGGTTTTGACCATGTGACCACCTCTTTTTCTAGAAAAATAGTCTGGCAGTTGTTTTTCAGAGGGAGGGGTGTAGGAAGGAAGGAGATGCTGCAAACTTCCCTCTTCCATTTTTACTTTCAGTTCTGTTGCCCGGTGTCTGGGTTGTGTGTATTGTCTGTGTTTTCTGCTGGTTCA
Source organism: Upupa epops (assembly GCA_013397515.1). NCBI lineage: Eukaryota > Metazoa > Chordata > Aves > Bucerotiformes > Upupidae > Upupa > Upupa epops. The sequence continues at coordinate 358,338 of VZRI01013893.1, read as the reverse complement.
GGAGCTGGAGATGCTGTATCACAGGACTTGTAAAGGCTGTTAAATAAGCAGCCACCTTCATGCCTTTTGGAGAGCCGAGTCAGCCTAATGGCTTTGAGTTATGCCATTCATCTCAGTAGAAACAAAGTAGAGCTCTGATACATATGATGTCATCTGTATTGCTGCAGCATGATGTTTCTAAGGCCCGAGCTTACATGGATATCAACCTAGTGCTAGTGTTTAAGTTCTAGAATCGGATCTGTAGAAGAGGCTGTGGTGTGTCTTTCTCAGAATCATAGAAGTACAAGTGATTATAACTACAGGAAATAGTTTTTTGATGTGATGCACTTTTATGTTTAAAATAATTTGGGATAAGCATTACCCTATCATTCCTTGATATTTATCTCTAAGAAAATTTGAACCTTTTATATGTCACAGAAAATAAAGCAATTACCTTTTTTCTTAAGGTCTTGCTGGCAATTTGAAATAGGGCATGTTTTCTGTGCTCAGGCAGCATAGTTACTCATATTAATCACAGTGGCTCAGAGAAACTAGATGGTAGTTATAACAGCCTGCCTGTGCATAAACAGGAATATGAGTATAGTTTCCCCCTTCCAGGTGGAATTGGGTGTCCTTTTCCAACCATGGAAGCCATTTGTTCCTTCAGTTTGTAAATTTCCTTGTGAAAAAAATATTACAGAATTTGCCCCTGTTATGTATACAGTTCAGTTTGTTAAATGTGGAGTTAAGTCAGAACGTGATGGTCCTGTTATCCTAGGGTCTATTTGAGCAAATTACTTTTCCTAGGCCAAACCCTTCTTTGTGGCCTATTTTTTGCAGAGCTTTAAGCCATGGAATGGTCTCAGTGAAGTTTTTTCTCATGTACAGATCCCCATGGAGGTGGGCCCTTTCTGGGAGTATGCCTAAGTTAGCAAAAATGTGAAGTAAACATAGCTAATGAATCATATTCCAGTGACACTGGAGGTGGAGTTTTGGTCTATGAGCCACCATTACACCTCTTCAGAGAGCCACAGTTGTCAGATCATGACTCCTCATGAAATGTGAGAGGTGGGAACAAAGCACCCTTCATCAAAAGTGCATTGTTATGGGCAATCTCTTATTGTAAAAGTGGGCAAATCTGGAGTAGCTGTATGTAGAAAAGGATCTTTTCAGAAACCTATTTTGCCTCAAAAACCTTTTGCATAAAAAGCAAGTTGTCCCCAAATATAAATGATGGGGGACTTAGATGTCCAAGAGACATGCTAGAGATTTCAGTGAAATGTTTTTAATGATTGCCATCTGCTGATGTAAACCAAGCTGCTCTCCATGTGTGATCCATAGCTAAACACTCTGTGGAGGGGTGGTGGGTAGATTCCATGTTGGATAGTTACAATACTTGGTGGGGTAGTACTGTGGTACTCAGATGCACCTTCAGAAGATGTTTTTAGGTAGTGTCTGAGGAGGCTGCTCTGTCCCATGTGCCAAGCTACTCTTTTATCTGTTACCCAGTGATACAACTGGCCTGAGGTGCTTTTATTTCTTGGTTTGTATATGTTCAAAAGTCTCCTCAGTATTAAAAATTGAAAGTAGATTTAAAGAGTAAATAACACTTCACATACAAAGTGAGGTACGTAGGCAATTAATTTAATCTTACTGGGTTTACTCTCCTTCCATAATTGCACAGTCATTTATGCAACTGTTGAACTCCACGATAAAATGCAAACATGAGGCCACACCCAAGTACCTCCTGGAGATGGCCTGCAGTTCCAGTGTGCTGTCCTCTTATAAGCACCATACCTGTTCTGAATAAAGGGATGTTAACTAATTTTGATATTTGAAAAAACAATTCTAAATTGATTCAAACACTGTTTCTCAGTAACAAAGGAAATGTGGTTTTAAGCAATGTATGATTGTCCTTACGAGGAAATGAGAGTAGTGATTGGTCTGCTCCGTTTGAAACTGAGAATTGACAAAACGATTTTTAATCAAATTCAGAGCCTTTGCTGAAAGGTGTAACGACTCAGTAAGTAAAAGACATGTGAGGGTTGTAGTGCTGTAGAGGCAAGAATCTGTTTATGTATTTTAGGATGCTTTAACACTTCTCTCTATGGGATTCAGGAAGTATAACTGGCAAGTTCTGTGTCGGTGTCATGGAGCCTGTTTAACTTTGTCAGGCTTCTTTTAGAGAGTGTATTTATAAACAGGTAAATGTAAGTTGTAAACAGTAGAGAATAGTGGGTTAGCATTATTTTTGGCTTGTTTTTCTTTGTGTATTTAATCAGGCTTGATTGAGAAGTTGCTGAGGTCTGTATGAGCTCTTGTGATCATTCCTGGCATCAGTTTTTGAAGTATTTGTCCTCAGTGTGCTTTTCCACCTGGCTTGGGTTTCAGAGAAAGATGCATTGGGCTAAACTGTTTGTGCAGGGTTTTTAAACACCACTCCTTAATTTCAGACATTTAATTTGTGTTTTGAACAGCACAAATAATTACACAATACTGAAAAACATAATTTTGAATCCTTATTGATTATGTATATGAGAGACAGCATGTACTTGTGTGATTGCCTTCAGCGTTATACTTAAAGTTCAGCTACCGCCTCTCAAACAGTGTTTTTTCCATTTCTGTGCTATGTGTAACACTTCCTCTGAGCTATCCAAACTACAGGCAGCACATCTTGAGAGAGTTCCATGAAACAATACTTTCTACTTCACAAATGGGGAAACCCAATGCTGCAAGGTCACGTACAAGCTTGATAACAGAGTAGGGAATGAAGACTGATTGAAATTCTTAATGCAGTCTTCTAGCCTTTAGTTATGCTCCTCCTGTGTTCCTTTAATTATGTTATTTGACAAAATTAAGGGGTGGAGGACAAGAGGAGAAATTAATCTATTTGTGTTCTGCCTAGACTCTTTAGTATTATTTTGAAATAAATATGTGGACTATATCCTTTAACCTCATAAAGTAATTTTTTTCCCTTTGGAGTTGCTCAAGCCCATGAAAAGTGCAGAATTAACTTTTAATCCATGATATTTGAGAGTATTCTGTAGCTCACTCACTTTAACAGTGAGTCCACAGTTGTGTCTGCCTGTAGCTTTGAGACTGTTATATCTTTATTATGGGTTTTAGCAGGTGCCAGAAAAAACCTCAAAACAACTCCCTTAAATTGCAAATGCTCGATCTCTTACTGCTGCTAATGTGTACCGCTCCAAGTATAGTGTTACTTTGTGTGGATAGTAATATTAAAAAAAAATATTTGTAAATACATCTACATTGGAATTAATTTGAACAAGTGCTTAAGATTTTGTATATTAAAAAAGTAATTTCTTTTACAAATTGGAATCTGTTAGGCATGTAGCTCAGGCAAGTCCTGAGGTAGGCTTGATTATATGTGACCTTTGCAGGCCAGCCTGTGTGTCAGGAGAAGAATGGCCTGGTTTATCCCCATCTGTCCCCTTTCTCAGCTGCCAGTTACTACTGCAGGACCCTAGGCAGCAGAAGAGGAAGTGTGAGAGACAGACCTGACTCACTGCAGTAATCAAGCACTTCTTTGATTTTTGAAAGCAAATTCTTGCAAAGGATTCACATCAGTTTAAAGAGGAAGATGTTCTGAATGTTTTTTAGCTAGTTCCTTCTAGGCTGTTTAACTCTTATGGGGGGTACTTGAGGGAACATGTGGAGCAGTTTGCATATGTTTTGAACTTTGCTCTCATACTAAGTTTTACAATTTTATAATAATCTCTCTGTTGAATTCTTGCTTTTCTTAATTCAACATCTAGTTTTTTAACCTGGATCTATTATAAAATGTAGGTGTTTAATTTTCCAGTAATGTGAAACCGTGCTTTTCTGATTTGTTTTACTAGCTTAATAACATACCTGAACTATAGAGTCATAGTCCTCCCTTTTTCTGTGTTTGGGCAATTGTTCCCTAGACCAGAAGCAGTGTAGTGCTGTCATCTGAACTGGAGAGAAAAGCGGTTGCGTTGGAAGCTGCACTCCTACTGGGACATTTATGGAGGAGATTTCTGTTGTTCATATAGTGGTTTCAGTATAGTAACTAGAAAAACGCTAAAACTCATTTTCCTTTTCTTGTTTTAGAGCGAAGGCACTGGCAGTGCATGTTTGTTCACGCTGAAATACCTCCTGGTTAATTAGCTTATTTTGTTCTCAATGATTGATGTGTTGAACCTAGTGTGGAATGGGCTTTATCTCTTTTACATGCTGTGAAGTAGTGGTTTGCCAGGACTTCACAGCTCTGTGTGTGTAGAGTGAGCTGTTCAAAATGCTGTTCAGTGAGTTACTCCTCTGACCCTGTCAAGGAAGAGTCAGTCTGGGATCCGTCGGGCTCCTGAGCTGCTGCATTGTGTACTGAACGCTCAAAGCAGTGGTAAGGCACTGCACAGGTTTGCAGTTTGAGAGATTATGGAGAATCTTTCATAGATGCAACAATAAAGGTTATTTTCTTTCTAATATTTTGGGTTGCTCTGTATCCCTATAAATGTGCTTTATGTGAATATTTTTGGGGGGGGTTTATGCTTTCCTGCTTTATGGAAATAGGCTAATCCTCTTATTGCTTTTAAAAAAAACAGCCCAACTGTCTGTGATATTGCATAATTCTAGTGGCAGTGGAATTTGGTGGTTAATCCACAGGTCTTAACCAAATAGTTGGGTTTAGTGTCATGAAGATTGTCTTGGGCATCAATTCCATATCCAAGACTTTAAGGTTAAACTTAGGTGTTCTATATCTTGTTGCTTTCGTGGGTACAGTGGGTGGGAATGGGAATGTTAATCTTTTGATGTGTGGCTGTCAGGACTTTTTTTGTTTCATGTGCACTTGGAATTCTCGTTTTCACTTCGGGTTTGTGTTTTATCATGATGCCAAGTTTATGCAAGAGATTACCACAAGTATTAAATCTCTTCCAGTCAGATGCAGAACAGTTTGATCTAGGATGAACATAAAGCTACTGGGGGTGGGGGGGTGGGGAATGGAAAACATGGACAGTACAGCACTTGTACCAGGAAAACTGATCTTTTTTTCTTTTTGCTGTCAAGTGCCTTCTCTCATAATTGGTTTTATTACAGTATTCTCTCCATCTTTACAAATGTACTGTCACCTCATGAAGAACTTTGTGCTGGCAGTGTGTGCCAGCATTGCTGTATAAGCAACATTTTTCTTAGCCTATGTGGATGAACAGGTCAGATTTGAAAGTCCTAGGAAAGCTTTATATTTTATTTTAGATTACTTTTGAGTTTAAATTCAGTCGTGCTTTCTTTAAAGATAAAAATGCTGAATTCAACAGCAAAGGGCTGTGCTTGTTTTGGGGGGTGGGGATAAGTGGGACTGTGGGGGTGTTATGAAATACTTCAGGAAGCAGTTGCTACATTAGGGTTTGTTGTCATTTTAATTACAAAAGTACTTTATTTGGTGATGCCTGCATCACTGTATGATCAAAAACAGTGTGACTGGTACAGAAAGATAACCATGCAAGACTGATACAGCCTTAAAGAGGGATCTTAATGCAGATTGTTAACCTTGAGCTGTACATTTTTATGTGACTAGTCTTTAAAAGGCTAGTTTGGCCTAGATTTAGGTTTTTCTGGGTTTAAATTGATTTAAGGTGATAATACATGCATTTGTTCATTTTCAGTTTAAATAATTGGCCTGATCAGTGGCTTTATCCATGTTTAAAACTGTTAGGAAATAATTTTTCCACGTAACTTTTTTCCTTCAAACAAATCTGAAGATGTACTTTATTTTTGTGCCTCTGTTACCACGGGTAATTTCAGTTTGAGAGATAAAAACATTTTTAAATGCACTTTTTTAATGGTTCTGCATCATTACATTTGTAATGCTGTTAATAACAAGAATTTTTGTCGTTCCCTGGCGTGTCAAAAGTTAGAGCTTGTTAATACCTTGGTGCCATTTTATTTCTCTCGGGTACAAAATTTTATTTCTTATTTGTGTGGGTTGCTGGTGCTAAAACCTCAAGTCGTCTTAATGTTAAAGAAACCCACGTGGACCTCTAAGCATTTTGAAAAATAAATATGACCATCTTGCATAACACTCATTACCTTCCCGCTTTGCTTGCTTTTCAGGAGCTTGAAGAAATCCGCAAATGTGGAATGAAAAATTTCCGTAATATCCAGGTTGATGAAGCTAATTTATTGACCTGGCAAGGGCTTATTGTTCCTGTGAGTATATACTACTCTTTGTCCTAATAAAGTTTTAAAATTAAATTAGGATCATTTGTATTTCATAAATCCAGAATTTAGTGGTGCTGCTGATGACCATTAGGTAACAATTGCACCCTGGCTTTTGGAATTGCAGGTTTGTGAAGAAGCACACTTTTAAAAATACAGTGTGAGCTTATAGAGATTATATTACAGCGCCAGAAATCTACTGTGGGTATTGAAGTGTGCGCCTGCATTTGATTTCTGTCTCTCTTCAGACTTATTGGGTTAATACCATAATCTTCCCAATTAGTTTTGAGTGTCTTCTGTGGTTCTCTTACCAAAGCCTGATGATATTAGTAAGACTAACTCATAACTAGTCTGAAAAACTTGCCATATGTAATTGAAAAGTATTCTAGTCGTCTTTGATTAATAACCTGTCTGGGTGCTGTGTACTTATAGGCCTAGTCCAACACATGGCTGCAGCTGGCCATGGCTGTGAGCTCAGACATGGCACTGGTTTACTTGAGAGAGGTGTTGCAATGGGAAAGCACATGAAGTGAGAAGTTTAAGCTTATTGCATTAACTTAAAGTAAAAAAGGTATATCACGGTAAGGAAAAGCCCTGAAGTATGTAGTATTTTGTTTAATGGATTATTTTAAATCAGCTGGTGTATTTCCAGAATAAAATTGAGTATTATGAAAAATTTGAAGCAGGGAACAGATTTGGCTCTCCACAAGTGTACTCTTTAGAAGGTCACTTTATTAGGTATTAATTAGTGCCCCCAAAAGCCCCAGCTAACTTAAATAACTGTAGTGCTTTTAAAACTTTTAAGGATTTTTTAATAGAAGTAGATAACCACTGCATTAGTCAAATTAAAGAGGCGTTTTCCTGCTTTCCCATGAGTAACAATCTAGTATGTTGGATTCCTTCCTTGGTTGAAAATTGATTGGATTTTCACTTCTTTTCCACTGCCATGAGCTACTTGAAGACTGCAGCAAGAGAAGCTGGAGCATCAGTTCAGTTTTTCTTGGATGCTACCAAAAAGGTCCCTAGCCAGCATAAATCTGTCATTTTATTGTAAGACTTGGAAACATCTCTTCAACAGTGCCTCTGCTTTGTTAGTTGGAGGCCATTCCTTAATTCAGATTGCCCAGGCTGAGATTGTGGCTAGGCTTTTGCACTTTTGTTTACTGTTTACTTAATTTCCTGCAAATAATTCCTTGAATGGTTGATTCTGCTGTTGCAAATGAAGCCAGCAGGATTTGACATTAAAAATTGACAGAGCTGAGAAACAACACACTTCAGTAATCCCCTCTGATATTGTGGTTCCTGTGTAACAGTTTAGTGCTTCAGTAATACCTCAAAGCACTGTAAAGGTGGTAACTGTGACTAATGAGACAACACCAAAGTATTGTTTGTTCCTGTTAAAATTAGCAGGATGGGGTGTACAGTATCTGTTTTACCTGATTGTCCTCGCCAGAGTGTGAACTTTGTGTTTATTTTGGAGAGGTTCACAACATCACTATGTTAAAACATTGATGCAGTGAACTGTGCTTCATGCTTGCCTTTTGGGTTGCAGTGTATCCCATTACAACGGAAGCAGCCTTCACTTCCATACTGGAATAATATAGAGGGAATGTTATCACAAAATTATCCTTGCTACACTGTGTTGTGTGATATATGCTCAAAGAATAGTACTGGGGTTTTTTTTTTTGCAGGCTATGTTATGGAAACCGCTTTAGTCAGCTTTATTTTATCTGTTGCTGTGCTGGAGTTGGTGGCTTAAAAATGTAAGGCTGGATCTGGTTTCTTGGCTGAGTGTCTGTGTTTGAAGTTTTACACACTGCTTCCATATTAGAACGTGTTCTAGCTTAGGGTTTAAACATCTTACTCTGGCTTTAGTAAGACCAACCAGTTACTGATTATTAAACTCTGTAACTAGGCAATATTATGGTCGGCTTCTTACTGAAGCTGTGAACAATTCAAAGGTTAACATTTTAACAGCATTCATACAGAATAACTAGAAGAGGTCCTACTTTGTTTCTGTTGTTCAGAACAAGAAAAAATGTTACATACAGCTGTTAGCTTTTACTAAGCGTATTTGCCCAATAGAAAAGCAAGTGGAAGACAGCTTGTTAACATTTTTTTCTACTACTGCACAGTGTTGTAGAAGTATGATATCAGCATCAAAACAAGACTCTACCCCAGAGTTCTTGGTCTGCTAGGGGATGCTGTTGAAGTAAATGTCAGCTACTTGCTTCATTATTTATAATTCTGCTTCTCTCCCTTATAAGTGTCATAATAAATATAACAGGCAATATAAAATATTAATTGCTTAAATATTCTGTATTTTGTTGTTTAAAACCCATGCAATTTTTTACTAGCATTTTGAGTTCACTTTACTGATGAGTTCTGTTTTGACTGAAAGTCAGGCTGAAAATGGACATTTTTGAGCAAGTCAGTCCCCAAATGAGATCACTGAACATCCCCATCAATATTAGCACATGATGGAGGCAAGTACAAGCAAGCTGTGGCAGGAGAGGGCACTAACTGCTCAAGTCATCACCACCGCTACAAGTTACCTGTTAAACTTCCAGAGCTTCTGGGATTGCTTGGATAAAGTGTTTTTAAAGCCTGTGTAGTTGCCTTCTCCTTTGCCTGAAGAAATTGTTGTATTTCTTAGCCATGCACAGCTGACTTCTCCATATGGGTAAAATGGAAATTTATTGTCTTGTGTTGAATAGTATTTTAATCAAACACACCAACCCCCAAATATTGGTAAACCTGTTGTAATTTCTGAAGCGGGTTTGATTGCAGGGAATGGTGTGATTTCTGATGAAGAATGTGGGACTGTACACCAACTGGGAACTCTCATCCTTTTGATTCTTGTTCCAGAGCTTGGAAAGGCTTCATGCCATAGTTCCTGTTTTTGGTAACCATGTAGAATGTGCAAGAGCTCTAAACATAGCAATGGTGTATTTTTGTTCTGCAGCTAGGACTTGAAGCAGTATTGATAGTCTAACAGGTTTTCTAGATGAGATTCCGGGCATTGTTTTTTTTCTGTTTCAGCATGAAGAATTGCTTTGCTTACTTCACAGTACTCTCAAGAATGATCTGATAAGAGTGGGTGCTAAAACCGCATACAAATTCAGAATGTTCTATCAGCAGACAGAGTGAGGATCTATCTTTAGTACCAATGAACACTTAAGATTTTTGTGGAGTCAGCACAGAAATGTTCTCAGAATGTATAGAGAAATTTGACAAATCTAATTTCTCTGCTGTTTGTACCACCATGTTGAGAGACATCTAAAGTGACTAGATTTGGAGAAGTGGATTTTCCTTGTCAGCCTGCCTGTTTGTATCTTGGAAAAGGATTACAATTCCATTTTGAAATACAAAGTTGAGAGTAAAACTACTTACTTGATAAAACCTGGAGCTCCAAATGAATGTGGTGCTCTCTTACAGTAGAAATGTCAGACAACTTCAGGACAATGGTAATGGGCCTTTTCCAGGATAGATACAAGAGGTTATATTGCCTGATCTCTTACCAAATAAATTTTGATGCTTCCTGACACATAGACATGACAGTGTGTGTTGGAATAAAGTGCCTATTAAAGAGGTCACTTGGTAGATCGAAGTCTGGAGTGTACTTTGTATGGGCTGAGTCCATTAGAATAAGCTGATTCCTGGCATTCTGCTTTCTTGTTGCAGGACAATCCTCCATATGATAAAGGAGCCTTCAGAATCGAAATCAACTTCCCAGCAGAATATCCATTCAAACCTCCTAAGATTACATTTAAAACAAAGATCTATCACCCTAACATCGATGAAAAGGGGCAGGTTTGTCTGCCAGTAATTAGTGCTGAAAACTGGAAGCCAGCAACCAAAACTGACCAAGGTAGGACTGTGTGGAAAAAACCTGGATACTGAGAAACCTTGCGTTGTGTTTGAATTTAAAGCTGATTGTGTTCCAGCTTGTCTGCTGGTCACTGATCTTGCAGTATATTGTTGTCATAAGGTTTGTGTTACGAATCACATGTGATCACACTGCAATTCTATTGGAATGTCATTCTGTTAACTGAGATGTGAGGTAATGACACTGACACCATGGCATTTCCACCTCCAGGAGATCACAAAACTTCCTGGCTGAAACTTACTTGAAACATACTTAAACATACTGGTGGCAGTGAATAGTGACTATATAAGACAGAGATGTTCAGTGCATTCCTGGATATTAATAAAAGATCTAAAAGCTCAAGGCTTTTTAGATTTTGTAATCTCTGCCATGTGGCTCAGTGAGTGGAATGTGATTTCAGTAAAGCATTTCACATGGCTAAGATGGCAGCAAGAGGCTTTGACAGGAATATTCTATGCTGGGTCAGGAACTGGTTGGATGGACGAACCCAGAGAGTGGTGGTAAATGGTGTCGCATCTAGTTGGTGGCCAGTAATTAGTGGTGTCCCCCAAGGGTCGGTGTTAGGTCCGGTCCTGTTCAGCATCTTCAATGATGTTATTGATGATGGGTTGGAATCCATCATGAGCAAATTTGCGGATGACACCAAGCTTGGAGCCAGTGATTTGTTGGAGGGTAGGAGGGCCCTGCAGAGGCGCTTGGACAGACTGAAGAGATGAGCAGACTCTAATAGGATGAGTTTTAACAAGTCTAAGTGTCGGGTTCTGCATTTTGGTTCTAACAACCCCAGGCAGAACTATAGGCTGGGAATGGAGTTCTTAGAGAGTACTCAGGTGGAAAGAGACTTGGGGGTACTGGTGGACAGCAAACTTAGCATGAGTCAGCAATGTGCCCAGGCCACCAAGAGTGCTAATGGCATCCTGGCCTGTATCAGGAATGGTGTGGCCAGCTGGGAGAGGGAGGTTATCCTCCCCCTGTATTTGGCACTGGTTAGACCACACCTGGAGCATTGTGTTCAGTTCTGGGCCCCTCAGTTTAGGAAGGATGTTGAGGTGCTGGAACGAGTCCAGAGAAGAGCAACTAGAATGGTAAAGGGCCTGGAAGGTAAGCCCTACGAGGAGAGGCTGGTGGAGCTGGGTCTGTTTAGCCTGGAAAAGAGGAGGCTCAAGGGGGACCTTATCGCTGTCTATAACTACTTAAAATGTGGTTATAGACAGGCGGGGGTTGGTCTTTTCTCCCTTGGACACTGGAGACAGGACAAGGGGTCACAGTCTTAAGCTCCATTGGGAGAGGTTTAGACTTGACATTAGGAAAAGGTTTTTCACTGAAAGAGTGATTTTGGAACGGGCTGCCCACGTAGGTGGTCAAGTCGCTGTCTCTGGAGGTGTTTTAGATTAGGCTGGATGAAGTGCTGAGTGGCATGATCTAGATATCAGATGTTAGGTTTACTTGGTTGGTTTTAGGTTGGACTGGGTGCTCTTTAAGGTCTTTTCTAGCCTCATCATTACTGTGATACTGTAACAGCTTGAAATTTCTAGGGAGTCAGAAACAGAATCTGAAATCATAACACAAGTTAACTGAGTTCTTGAAAGGTCACTGCTGTGAGGCTCCTGTGCAGAGTGTCTTTGGAGTAGAATTTCAAGATTTTAAGAAAAAAGTGTGTCAGGTTCTGTGGTAGACAGTGCTCCAAGTAGGTTTTTCCCCTGTTGTTGCTTCTATTAGTTGTTGGGGTGAGTATTTAATGCTTAGTGGCAGGTAGTTGATTGTTCTTTCTGTAGGTATAGTAATAAAATAACATCCTTGCAAATCCTATGTCTTTGTTACTAATTCAAACAAGTAACAGTTTGGTCCAGTGCAAGAGCTTCAGTGACACTGATGTTTCTCTTGTTACATAAGAGAAAGTATTTCCTTCTTCAGACTCCTCTCCAAGGTGGTTTTCACTTGAACTATGTTCCTAATAGTAAACAATACTCTGCTTAAGATTTCTCTCTCCTGTGTGCTCCTCTGTGCTAGTGAAACTCCTCACGGTTTACATAATCTTGCCCCAAAGACAAAAAATCCAGTAACTGTTTTGAAAAAGATGAAGGATTTCACTGGGAAAGTGGAGGTGGCAGCGAAAAGAACCTGTTAAATTCAAATAGGTCGCTGAAGACCTTTATGTATTTGTTGTTGATTTATCCCAAATTGTCCAGAACATAGATCTTTGGGAGAATGGGAACTTTTAGCAGTTGTCTTAAGAGCCTGCTCTAGATAAGTAGAAGAATGACATGTCTCTACCTAGCTTGAAAAGCAGGTTGGTGTGAGTTGGAAATACGGAGGTAATTGTTTGCATGCGGGAAACAGGCAGTAGCTCCCTTTTTACCTGAGAGTGAATAAGAACTGTGCTAAAATCAGAATTAGGAACAAACTCTGGGTGCCAAAATACTGAAAATTTCTCCTGGTTTGTGGACTTTCATCCTTTTAACTCTTCAGTAAGTTGTAGCATGAACATCTGTGGTTCCTGTGTGGTTGCATGAGCCTGTAACACTATTGCCTTGCTGAAGTATCTATTTTTTTTTTCCTCCAGTACTCTCCTGCACTGAAAATTACACTCGAGTCTGTTTGCTGCTTGAGCCTTTCTTAGGGAAACAATGCAGCAGTGCTAGTACAGCATCAAAGAGATGGGTTTGATCAGTATGCTGTCAAGAAAGCACAGAGATTAGATTTATCATAAATCATTAACTCACTTTTCATGTACTAAACATGCATCTTACTGCTGTACTTTATGCTTAGTATTAAGAGAGACTGTTGTGACAGCATGATTTTAAAAGGCTGTGGATATTGAGGCAGCTCCTGATAAGATAATCCTAATTTTTTTTGACCTGTGTAGTACACAGTAACTCTTCATAATGTTCAAGTGTACTCTGCAAGAGTGAAAAGGGATTGTCACATGCAGTACTGATGCTGGCTTCATACATAGTTTTTCATATGTATATTGACAGTTACAGTAGCCCAGCTACTGGTCAGGTTTTGTGCAGTAACAATGCCGGTTCTACATTCCTTAGGTAGTTTGTTCGTTTTATACTCTGGTTCACGGTAAGAAAAGTTCCTGCCGAGCAGAACAGTGACAAGTGCAGTTTTCTGGGATTTGAGTATTTGTTGTGAGGTGTGTTCCCCATTCCTGTCGGGTGAGGGTGGAGAAGAGCAGGAGCATGAGAAGCTTGATGCCCTGAAAGAAGCCAGTCTGGCATCTACCCGTAGTAGATACTGTAAGAATTTACATTGCAAAACCAGTTACACTGCTCAGTAGCAGTTTCAGAACAATTGAGAGACTGACTTTCTGCACACCAGGTAGCTGAGTTGTGGAACAGCCTGCTGGAAATGCAGGAGGAGGCAGCTAGCTCCAGTCTGCAGTGCGTGGTTAGCACAGTATTGTTACACTTGTTTGAAGAACTCCTGGGGTGCTGCTTTGTATCTCTCCAGGTAGCACAAACAACCTGAAATGGAACATTATGGTGTAGGGTGAAATGTTGCTTCTGTGGATTTGCCCGGCTGCGTGTACGTTAGGGAATGGATACTAGAACTTGTGATTGTTCTGAATTATTTAGCTTTAGATGGGCATGAGAATGTATAGGAGGAAAATGTTGCAGTAAGTGCCATAGTCGTATGCAAGGTTTGCAGCATAAATGTCGAGTAGAGTTCAGTTATTGTCAGAATGACATTTCCTTTGACAGTGACAGGGGAATGGTGGTGAAATGACTGTCAACACTGGGGTGAAAAGCATCATGCAGGCTGCTGTTCATTGAGGAAGAAGTCCTGGCAGAATAAAACTGAAAAGGCAGTTCCCCAAAGCAGGTCCAGTTACAGTGGCATCACTGTGACAAACGTTAGGAAAAAATGCTTCATGATAGAAAGTCATCTCTCTCCAATGCCTTCTAGATGAACTTGTCTGAGAGTCTCATGTTCTTAGCCACAGAAGAGTACTTTGTGTAGGACAGGAAACAACTTGTGTGTTCTGGTCTCCTTTCAAGCTGCTTTTGTTTACAAATGTGATTTTTCTGGTGTTCATTGATAGTTGTGGAACTCGGTCTTGGCACAGTGCTACAGCTTATTCCTGCTCTGCTTTTGAGCAAACCCTTGCGTTTATGGGAATGTATTGAAAGGCAGTGAAAGTTCTTTGCTTGCCGGGGAATTCTGCTTACATTTTTCTTTTTAGAAATTAACCATCTTGGTCTCTGACATTATTTGTACTTCTTTTAACAGTAATCCAGTCCCTCATAGCACTGGTGAATGATCCACAGCCCGAGCACCCTCTCCGGGCTGACCTAGCTGAAGAATACTCTAAGGACCGTAAAAAATTCTGTAAGAACGCTGAAGAGTTTACAAAGAAATATGGTGAAAAGCGACCAGTGGACTAAAATCTGACACAATTGATGTCAGCAACATATGCTAGAAGATCGGAGCAGTGCATTTGAGACACCCCGTAAAGCAGGACTCTATGGAAAATTGACAAGTGCCACCTTTTGGTGTTAACTTGTGGCCGATACTAACTTTCTACAGTTTTCTTAATCAAAAGTGGGCTAGGTAACCTGTAAAGAAAGGATTAAAATTTAAGATGTTCTAGTTCTGCTTTCTTTGTTTAAAAATCACTGCTTCAATATACTTTAAAGTATGCTGTTTTCTTTTTCTTGTCAGAATTTATCAAAAATATCTTAGACTTATATTCTGCCCTTCAATTGAAAAGGTTGTGGCTGTCATTTCTTACTTTTTTTTTCTTGCCGTTCCCAATATCTTCGAGTTCATTTAAATCTTCATTGAATTTTATCTCCCTCCCTAAACTGATGAAAATACCCCACTTCTGGCAGAAAATGATTGAGTGTTTGGCAGTTTTGTTTACTTTTCTTTTTAAATGTTGCACTGTGCTTCGTGGGACTTTTCGCAAGCTCCCCTGACTTCAGTTTGTAACATAATAAACAAAAAACAAACCCACTCCACAAAACCAATCAGAAGTAATGTCCAGGTCTTATGTAAATCTGGCTGATGTTACCACAAAATGTTTATTAAACGGGGAAACCCAAGTTTCTGTGTGTGTCATTGAATTAAAATGTGGCTTATGTCCTGCTTCTGGAAAACTTTGGGGAAAAAAAATCTGTAGCAAATGAGTAGTGGAATGTGATTGCAACTGCTCTCGCTTCTATTCCAAATCCCTGTGCAGAGCAGCCAGGGCAACGTGCACTGGACAGCACTGCAGCCATCTTGGACGAGCTTCAGAATTTGGGGACCAAGAGGTACCTAAGTGATAAACTGGTTTTTGAGTTAAAAACAGGTATTTTGAAAACAGTTTTGTTTCAAGTATTAAATCTGACAGCACTGCTACTCAGCTTAGAACTTTTCCACTCGTCTTTTACAGGATGGCACTTACGCCACTTTGCAGCCCAATTCCTGCGCAGTTCCTCCTGGAAGCAGATAGGATAAGCAATAGCCTGTAGTAGTGTGCTTCCCCACAGCTGCTCCTTTTCCAAAGCCACGCAGCTTAGATGATGTCATGAGTACTTCAAGGATCAGTCTATCATTATAACTGAATAGGACAGTGCTATTTTCCAGTTGCTCCAGGGCACACCAATGCATGCTGAAGGAAGCCCTTTCTGCTCACAGCTGAGCATCCTCCACCAGGTCTCTGTCGCTCTCTTCTCCCCACTCTGAAGCGTTCTCATAGCTCTACAGTCAAACTGCCATACAGTCAAACTGCTGCCTCCCCACTGCCTGTCCACCCTGGGTGTGTTCCCAAGCAAATGGGTTTGTCTCCAGAAATCTGCAGGTAGCTGGGAGCACATGCAATTCTGATGTGCAAGAAGCTGAGCTAGAAAATGCTTTGCACCCAGGTGGTTGGCCGCACTCCGAAATTGAGTTTTAACAGCCTCTGCCTTTGCAACCTTTCAGAACTAGTGTGTCGAGTGGTAGGTCTCTTTGGGTTTTAATGTCTTGTATATCTGCTGTTTCTTCATCTCTCCCATCTGGCTTTCACTTCCAATTTAGTGTAAACAATGACAGCCTGGTACCTCACCTCTGTTCAAAGTAATTTTTTTTATAAGTTAGGGAGCCACGACATTTTATGTTTTAAGTGTTCTTAGACAGATTCTTTGGCAGGTAAATAAAGTTAAACCACGTTCACCTTATTGACGGAAACTTGCATTTCCTAAGTGTTTTCAGGCTTGTGAGAGCACTGTCTATTACCAAATCTTCACGGTTTTGTCTTCATTTGCAGAAAGTTGGTACTGATTTTGTTTTTTCATGCTCACTCAGATTCATAATAAAATCATGCCAAATGATCTGTCAAGCTGAAGTGTATAACTTCTGCATCATGAATCACCGTACCGTTTAATCATGTTTGTTGGCACAGAAACTTTGCCACTCTAAATTTTCATCTCATTTAAAGCAAAACTGTAGCACTAGTTTGCTGCCCTCATTACTGTTCCATCACACTCTTCCTGGTTGTAAGCCTCTCAGGTCAAAGTCTCTGTTCATGCGAAGCGGTGTGATGTGGATGCTGTGGAGAGGGGACGGGAGGGGCTGTGTAATTCAAGGAACTCCAGCCAATGTGCTATTTCATTTGCAAGAGTCATGTAGAAGACAGATGTTGCCATCAGTTCTCTCAGTGTGTTCCTTGTAGTTCAGTTTCTAATTGTGATGTGTAACTAAGGGATGGCTTTTGTTCACAGGCAGCCCTCTGAAAAAAGAGAGAAATGCTGTGCTGCTGCATGGTTCAAGTCTGAGGACAAAACAAATCAGGATACAAAGTACTGTGTTAACTCAGGAAATCATGCTCTTGTTCCTCTGGTTCCCTAAGCCATGCTGAATTCTGAACGTGCAGTTTAATATCCAAAATAAAAACAACATACTGCTGAAACTACCCCCAGGAGCATTGGTATAGGCTTTCTGCAATTTCATTCTGCTACCCTAATAAAAATTGCTCTCAAAGGCTTTGTGACATCGTTTTATTTTCAGAGATTTTGAAATTAGAAATCTTATGGGTCCTGGTACTGTGATGTTCAGGGGTGACGTTTGGAATGTGTTTTCAACTACAGGAGTCCACAGAGCTTTTGCAGAACCACTGAGAACCTTTGAGTGTTGTAGGCACTTGAAAGATTCACTATTTTTAGTGAATAAAAATATTCATAGTCTTTACTAATTTAAAATTAATTTGCATTAATTTAAAACTGCCTTGCATTTCGAATAATAATGGTTCATGCTGTCAATTTAAAACTACACAAATCGCAGAGCACCTCTGTGTTGGCTCAGGTCAGCCCGCTGTCCGGGTTTTGGTGTTTGCTGAGACGATGGGTGCAGTGATCCGCAGGTGTGTGATGTGGGTGAGAGCTGTTGTGCTGCTGGTGAGTAAAACGCCATCAGTCAGCAGATGGCACTCGAGGGTCTCTCTGGGCTCTGAACTGCGGCTGCTGCGGCCGCTCTGCCGGCTCTTGGGGTTTTGTTGGCTGTCACCCCTCAGCAGGAGCCTTGCCGGTGGGACAAACATCAGAAATCGGGTCTTTCCGGAAGGAACTGCTGCTCTTGGCTGACACCTGCACAGTGCTAAGAGGCTTTTAAGAACAAATCTGTTAGGTACCAGATTAGTTCTGTGACGATAGTTCAGGTAAGATTCTGAACAAGTATTTTCAAGAGCATCCTTGATGTTGTTTTCATATTTGTATGTCCTACAGGGAAAGTCAGATGGCTAAGGACAGAGCCAGGCCCTTCCAGCTCTCTGCAGGCAGGGCAGGAGGAGCAGGCAGGTAAGCAGGTTGTTTGCTCTGCAGCTGTGACTAAAAGCAAAAGCCTACAGTGTTACAGTAGAAAAAGGCCTGAGTTTATTTTTCATTTAAGAGAATGATGATTGTATTGACATTTGTAATATAAAAAAATTTACACCAGATAGACCACTTGGACAGGAAAGAGCGTAAACATCCTAAAATGTGTTAGTGTTACATGTGAACGATAGGGCTACGGTTAAGGACACAGTTGAACATATCAGTATGACTGAGGGTCATTGACCTCCGTATGGTTCAATGACAGGAACAAGCTGGGACAAACACAAGGACTTTCTCCTCTTGACAGCTTGGTCCCAGTTGGTGCACAGCCATCCCACACGTTGTTCATGAGAGGCAATGCAGGAGCAGTTGCCTGAGAGCTGGCATGAGCAGCAGTGACTGAAATAGCAGCTGGGTCAACAGTTGCTGTTCTTGCAAAGTCATCCAGAGGGGGGGAAACTGAAAGAAAGAAAAGCTCTGAAGGGCTGGGGTTGATGTTACTTTCCTGCAGTGGCTCAATGCCAAGAGGCAATGTAAATGGGAAGAGAGGTAATTCCTGCTGGCCGAGGCTGTACATGGCATTTGGCTGTGTACAGACAACTACCACACTGAACCAGTGACCCAACTGTTCTGGTAAGAAGCAATGCTCCAAGGGTGAATGTGCCCCCTCATCCCTTGTCATCATAAGCAGGTACAAGTGGGGCCATGATAGAATGCTTTGAGACATCCAGATAGTGAAGGCTGCCTCGCCTCTGTGGACAGCCCGCGCCAGACAGTTGATCCAGAACAGCACTTGCTCCCCAGCACTTTCCCCTTGTTTTTGCACTTAGAAGAGGAACGATCAGAACCCCAGGATGTGAGTGTGCTCCTTGGTCCCACAGTGTCTTTGTGCTGCTCTCCATCTTGCAGCAGGAGCTGAGCCCCTGGAAAGGGGCTGGCCTGTGGCTACCACCTTCACTGGAACCATGTGTAAGTCGTGCTGCAGAAGAAGTTTGCCACATAAAGCAGGGGTCTGGGTTAGGCACTGTGCAGCTATTGACAGGGTGTTACTCCTCCCTGAACACCCTAATGCTGTTCCCAGTCCCTGCTGGCTGTAGCAGAAGGTATGTCACCAGTAACAGTGGTCAGGCTTCTTGAGGGCATGAAATACCTGTCTTCAGCGAATGGTATGGACCAAGGTGGGTTTGTTTATTTAAAGATCTTTGAATGAACACAGCTGAATGTTCCTGGTTTTGTAATGACCCTGCAACTCTGGCTTCATCAATGTCTGGAGTTCATGGAGGCGCTCCCAAGACTGTGAGAAATCGTCTGGTCCTTCTCCACAGCCACCAACAGGTGGGACACTCGGGTACCCGGGGTGCACCATCAGCTCAATGGTTACTGTCTGGCTCTGCGGTGTGGGGTGTGCGGGTGAGGGTGGCTTGGTTGTGAACTTCGCAATGGCAGCATCGATGGCGCTCCAGATGTTACTGATAGACATGTTTTTGCCCATGGTGCTCAGCCCTATGTAAATATCTGGCCACCTGCAGACAGAGTGGGGGGAAGACTGGTGTTAATTTTACCAAGGGAGTCAAAAAAGCATGTTAGGGGCAGTGGATCAGCAATCAAAACATTGCTAAACATGAAGATACTGAAATCTGGAGGTGGGGCAGGGTTTTTTTTACTACAAACAAAAGTACAACTGGAACTACAAGCCAGTAATGCTTTTTCTATTTGAAGCAGCTGTTCTTCAGTCAGACAGGAAGTCTCAGCAAAGCCCCAGTACCAGAGCTGGTGTAGGTACTGTACTTGTTTGCTCTGTGTGACAGCGCAAGGTTGCTGGGTATCTCTGCGCTTTTTTGACACATTGGGGGAGAGCAGAGCTAAACTGACAAACACCATGCTATCAAAATGAATAAGCCTATCAATATAATAATAATAAGCATGTCTAGGTGATAACCCTCAGTTTAAGTGGAAATGAAGGGACTTAAGTGAGAGCACCCTGCTAACAAAGTGTTCTGCTAGGCTGGCTCAGAGAGCAGTAGGAAAGACAAAATATTACTGCTCAAGGACACCAGCTAGAGACTGTTTCTTACATAGAATCATAGAACAGAATCATTAAGGGTCGGAAGGGACCNCACCCCTCACATATTTCTAGACATGAATGAGGTCACCCCTCAGCCTCCTCTTCTCCAAGCTCAAGAGACCCAGCTCCCTCAGCCTTTCCTCATCAGGGAGGTGCTCTACTTCCTTCATCTTCGTTGCCTGACACTGGACACCCTCCAGTAGCTCCATATCCTTGACCTGAGGGGCCCAAAACTAGACACAATACTCCAGATTCTTCACACATAGCTTCACACAGTTCTTTGTTCAAGCCTGGCTACAACCTTCAGTTCCTCTGGCATGGTGCATTCAAGCCCAGGAGAGCTGTGCAAGTGCACACAGGAACACAGCGGGAAGGTTTCTGGAAGAAATGGCACTCTGGAGCAATAGATTGCCAGAGCAGTGACTTCTCTGAGGTACAAGGGCATCACTTCCCACCCCTTCAGTAGCACAGGGAGCCCCAAGGCTTGCAGGGGCTTCACTGGTGCAGTCCCTGGTGATTGTGTTATTGTGGGGACAGCTGAGCTGTTAAGTTTGGTCCACACCATGTAGGTCAAGGTTGCTAAGAGCAATGGTCACCTGCTATAGCACAGCAAACTCTGTGAGCTCCTTGCCTTCTCTTAACATCAAACACTTTTTTCTAATTAGTCTCTGCTCTGCTGCTTAAAGACCTTTCTCCACTATCCCAGGGAGCTGAAAAGTCACTTCTTGCTTTTTCTGAATCATGTTTGTAGAACTCCACTGTTGATACAGCACTTCAGCTTGCTGGCATCCCTGGTGCCAGCCTGAGACATCACTAGAAAGCCTGAGAAACACCCTAACAAGAACAATCCCGATCAAGTGGGAAGTGCTGTGAACAAGATTTTCTCTAAGCCCTAACACCCCCAGCACTTCTGTTCTCCTGAACCTTCCTGTAAATCCCAAAATGGAAAAGGGAAGGTGGTTCTTCCTTCCAAGAAGATGCCACCAGGAACTGGAACTGATAAGATCTTACAGGTTTGCTACAAAAAAGGGTGAGTAATGCCTGTCTTACCTTATCCCATGCCTTGTAAACACATCCACTGTGTTAAAAGAATCCTCCTCTACTCCCCGATAAAAGTCCATTAGGGATGATGGAATCCAGTCACAGTTATGGAGTCCTGGCTCTATGGGGACACGCGTGTACTGAATCCCATACTCCTCTAACACCTCTGCAAATATGTGCCTGACTTCTGTAAGTAAAACCAAAGACAACACAGTCAGGAAAACAGATGACCAGCTCATCGTGTCTCTTACAAGCTGTTAGCTTAGAGATGTCTTTACATATTTAAGAAAATAGAATCCCATTTGGTTTATCTTCTACTGAAATAGTTCCCTTCATCTCGATGGGAATCCCATTCTATACTGGAAACATCGTTCCCTCAACATCCGCTCCAGGTGTTTTGTCTTCCCTCCATCCCTGAGCATTTACTGCAACAACCCCTTCTAAGTTAGTGATTCTGGTCCTAGAGTGCACAAGGGGGGATCGCCCTATCAGGAATGAGTTCTTCATCAATCCCTGCACAGCCAGAGCCTTGGGAGGGTAAATTGCCCAGAACAGTGTCAGCCAGGGGCAGCTGAGGGCTGAAGCGGGGAATCTGGACTTTTTTGCTCACCCAGTTTTTTGTCTCTGTACCACAATGACCTCACTTAGAGCACAGGGACGGTTGTTTATCTGTGTAAAGCATGCTGAGACCTGCAGACAGATTGGTGTGAAAACACAGCTGACAGGATGGAGTTTCTGGAGCACCTGAAAGAGCTTCCAGATTTGCAAACTCAAGCACTCCAGTTCAGTCTCCTCAGTTTGCTGCTGGCTCTAGTCTGACTCCTTTGATGTGAGTGGGAGCCTGGAATTAGGATGCTGAGGTGAATTATCTGTCCTTGGAGTCAGAGGTATAACCTGGGCCCTTGCTGCCAGTAATCCCCTTGTGCCTCTACAGGAAGACCTAGGTCACCAAGCAGCTGCTTTGGGCTGAGGCAGGACCATCTCCCCGGGACTCGGGAGGGAACGTTCAGACTGCAATTACAGAGGAAGTACCTTAGGGTGAGGTTTATTACCTACACAGGGAGCCATGGGAAGGAAAGCCCCTTCTGAATTGACTCTCCAGCTCTCTCACCCACTCAGCACTGGGAAGGGGTTGGCTTCCTTTCTTACCTGGGAGGACATGGATGTGCTGGTGCCCATCCATGTGAGGAGGTAGGTGACCTGTCAGCTCACGAAACAGCTCCACCTGGGCCTTGAGCTCCTGCTTCACCTATGCGGCAGAGAAGGGTCAGAGCATGACCTGTCAGCAGGCTGAGACTGAGGGAGCATAGGGGGCTGCTGGAGGCCTGGGAGGCACCAAGTGTTGTGACATACAAAGGACAGGCTTGCCCAGAAACTGTAGTCATGGTCAGGTTATGATCTGGGTTATATGGATGCTGCTGATAGTGGGGTTTTCTGAAGCACACAGGGTATTTGAATACCCATTTCCTTTTAAGATCAACAGGGAAACGGGTGTTCATATTCCATGGGAAGTTTTGGTCACCTGGAAACATTCATCCCTGTGCATTGGGCAAACACAGCCATCTCCCTAGTGAACAGAGTCTCTCACAGGGCGGTAGAAAGCCTCTTGGGCCTTCTTTGGCATTTTCCCCCTACTAGTCTATAGGTTCTTTGTAGATACCTGTTCCAGTGCCTCTTCTGCCCCCTCAGATAAGTAGTTAACATTATATTAGTGTATGCAGGCACTGAAGCAGGGAGCAATGAGGTCCCAAAAGCTGCAGAGCCTTTGAAGAATTAGACCCAGGACCCAGGGAGTCAGCTCCAGCTGTCCAGGCAGCAGGGTCAGGATTCATCTCTAAGCTGGCTCACAGCTGAGACCTGGGAAAGGTCTTCAGCTGTTATGTGCTGGGATAAGTGTGGAGTAATCTGTATGAGGAAAATAAGTGGCATGTTTGTCTGTGGCTTTCTCCTACCTCTGACATATTCAGGAGACCTTTCGATAGGGCTGTTCTGAATCCCATTTTCCCATGGAAGAATCCATCTTGGTTGAGCAGAGAAGAGTTTGTCTTGAGCATCTTGCAGACAGGAGAGCCCTCAGAGAGGTTGGCGTGCAGGCCTATCGGGATGTTGTATCTGAAACAGGAAACAAAAATCTGTTGAGCTTTGTAACTGTACCTCCCTTTCTGTGGCCAAGAGGGGAGATTTCAGTGAAAGATTTGGACTGATCTAACCGGTACTGGTGTACTTACTGGAGTGCATCCTCTCCTCTCTCCCTTTTATAGAAAGGACAGCAGAATGTCTCACCAGAGCGGAACACCTCCAGGTAATGGCCCATGGACAGCCTGTGAGACTGCCCCCAGCTCTGTTGCCACCCTGACTAGTGCAGAGAAAGCAGCCACAAGGTATCTGGGGCTAAATGCTCTAATCACATTGAAACACTCTAACTGCATTAAGTGCTGTGACTGCCGGCCACTGGTGACTGCCCTGCAGACACTCACTGGTGACTAAGAGAAAAATCTGAACCTCGCAGCCCTTTCCTCCAGCACTTCATTAGCCCTTGCTAGGTGTTCCCTTGAGTTATTCACCCTATTACAGATGCTCCATTTATGAGGCATTTGAGCTTTACTTGACACTTGTAATGCTGCCCTTAAGAAGAATCCAGTCACATATAAACAGTGCTCAAGGCAGCTGTTATAGCAACAGCACAGGCTGCAAGTGTAAATACTGTTGGAGTTTAAGGGTTTCCCGGTCTGAGAGGCTACCCCTGGAATTGCCTGCAGTGGCCAGGTTTGTCTGCTGGTGCAAATAATAACTCAGTAACAAGGCTAAGCTGCACACGGTGGCATCTCTCAGGCACAGAGAGATGACAGGTCACCATAGGGAGGTCAGCAGTGTAAGTGTAGAGCCTTCCTAAAGAATCACAAGGGTACGTTTTATTAACTAACTGCACTCTGCAACAGTAAAATAAATGAGTTATGGAGCCGTAGAGCTCCTCTTGACCAACAAGGCTTTGCAGAGCACTGGAGTTTCCCTCCTCGGTCTGTGCTGTAGTTTCCTCTACTGTAAAAACAAGACCTGTGAGTGCTCAGAGTTGTGCTTAGTTTTGTTAGCACTTCTGGAAATCCTCTGAACCAGCGGCCACAACACTGCTTTGAGACTTTTTCCAAGATGCCCTCAATAAGTAAACGACAGAACCGCAAAGCCCTTTCTGTGCTGCCCAGCCGGAGTCACAGTGCAGTGTTAATGTCAAGGAAACAGGCTTGTGATGCTTTAAATTCTTCCTGGAGCTTCTGCCTGATGCTACTAAAACTGGGCATGTTCTGTCCCAGTTACAGCCCTTGTTGCACAAGAAAGAAAACAAAACCAAAGTATTTACACAACATGCAAAAAAACCCAGATCTTCTCTTTCTGTCTGCTGCCTTGAAGCTGATTAGTGAAGCACCTAGATACTGGAGACAGAAGGATTGTGAATGGATTGAACCAAGTCCGTGTCATTCAGCTCCCTTCAGGTTCTATGGCTTTGGCCCTTGCAAGACTGAAAGTCTCTTTCCCTGGCTCCTCCATTGTGTGCTCCAGGTGGATGGGTCAGTCTGCTGCTGGATGCTGCTGCTTCTCAACAACACAAATGTTAAGTTGTGTGGACAGCTCTGTGAAACAGAATGAGTCCATCCGTGTCTTTGCAGTCCATTGTGTGATTAGGGAGCTCGACCATTTGCTTAATGGGGCAAAACAGCTTGTGAAGAGAAAGACCCTCTCTGGCTTTTCTCAGTCAGTGATTTCTTTGTGGCAGGACCTGATTGTATAATTGATGATAAATGTTCATCTGGTTTCCCTGCATGGGGCCTGGGCACATGAAATGTGCATGCTAACTCATGGCTGATACCAAAACTGCAGGATGCTGTCGCTGGGAGTGGGGACCCCTGAGCAGGCAGCTGGTGGCAAGGCAGGAGACAGCTACAGTGCCAAAGGGGAGCTATGGCAGGAGAGCTTCCCCTCCAACCTGTGATCTGCTGTGTACCCTGTGTGAGCCCAAAGGCAGCAGCAGAACCTATGGGTTTGGCTTGGTCTTTTTCTAGAAATGAGCCCCAGATTCTTTATCACACCTCTCTTGGAAGCCCTGGCTGCATCAGCCGATAGCATTATTGTACCACAACCTCTGCTGTCTGCAAGAAAAACGATTTGTATGCTACCATGAATCAGCAGATGGAACACTTCTTTTGTTGAGCACCCTCCTTCTCATGTGCTGTGGGAGGTGAAGAAATGAACAGCTGAGCCTCTCAGTGTTGTCTCCCAGGAGCATCGAATGAACCACCTCCAATTGTGCAGTACCTCACATGGTGCAAGTGAAGCTGTTTCCAGGAAAAGGCAAGCCCTTCCGACAGGTGTGGGACACCAAGGAGCCAAGCTCTGCACCGCAGAACATTAGAGCCACTCCTGCGCCTGAGCTGGAACCAGCCCCAGAGCTGAGAATGTGCAGAATGTGGAAGTGCAGAGAGAGCTGGCCTTGTTCTTGCTGTAAGGGGAGACTCTGACTGTAACACTAGAGCGTGTTTCAGAGCTTTGGCTAACACCAGCTGAATATCTTAATAGTTTTTGCTTAGAGTTCAGTCCTGGCTGGTTTGACAGACAGCTTATGCTGAGACATGTAAAGAGGAATTGCTAGTGTTTAATGGCTGTAGGATACAGGGACTGAAACCCAAACTCCAAGTGCAGCACATGAGAAACTTGTTCAGAAATGCTCATCAGTGGGAGATGCACAGAAGCAGGCATACTGGAGAAGCTGTAAGGACATGGGAAGGCAGACAACACTGCAGGCACAGCAACATTCTGCTGTTAGCTAAAGCTTTCCTGTACCTGAATACTGGATGCAATAAGCCAGATGATGCTCCTATTCAGCACCAAATGTCCTGTTGCCCGGTATTCATTGCTAACAGTTCTGATAGTGCATGAGAATCTGAAGTCCTGTGAGAAATAAGATGAACATTAGCTGGTCTGTACCTTGGGGGACAGGATTCCATGGTCTCTGACCTGACCTGAGAGAGGCTGTTAGACTGAACCAACAGGCTTTTTTCCCCACTGACTACTACACACACTGGACTAACTCTTGCTCCTGAATGCATCTCAGCGCTGAAACATAGTTTGTGCAAACAACGAGCAAAGCCAAGGCACCACTGTATTGTAAAAAAGGCAGGGAGGAAGCCAAGTAACGGGAAGGGCCTCTTTTTCACAGGGCAGATGATTATTTCTGCTGCACAACTAACACTTTATAGTTGCCCACATCTTTTCAAAGACTGTAAAGAACTGCTGTGTTCCTGGCTAACACACTGAAGCAGAGACAAGCAACTCAGGCAGCCTTATAGCATGTGATACCACACTGGGAAGCATGCTTTGTGGCTTTGGCCTTATACCAGCTCTTCTGTCCAAGTCCTCTACAGCTGAGACTGGGTGAGCCCTGCTGGTCTTTGCCAGTCAAGTTTAACTGCTAATTGCTCCACTCCCAATTCAAAATAGAAGGATTGGCATTGAGCTTCAAGCAACAATTCAGTTTCTGCAATAAAAGCAAAGCAGTAACACCTGTGCAGATGAGACCACATCTGGAGTATTGTGTCCAATTCTGGGTTCCTCAGTTCAAGAAGGACACAGAGCTGCTGGATTGTCCAGTGTAGAACAAAGATGACGAAGGAAGTAGAACATCTCCCTGATGAGGAAAGGCTGCGGGAGCTGGGTCTCTTGAGCTTCGAGAAGAGGAGGCTGAGGGGTGACCTCATTCATGTCTATAAATATATGAGGGGTGGATGTCAGGAGAGTGGTGCCAGGCTCTTCTCAAGGGCATGTGGTGATAGGACAAGGAGCAATGGGTTCAAGGTGGAACCGAGTAGGTTCCATCAGAAGGAACTTCTTCCCAGTGAGGGTAACAGAGCATTGGAACAGGTTGCCTAGGGGGGGGTGTGGAGTCTCCTTCTTTGGAGACGTTCAAGATCCGCCTGGATAAGTTTCTGTGTGACTTGGTCTAGGTGATCCTGCTGTGGCAGGGGGATTGGACTAGACAATCTTTCGAAGTCTCTTCTGAGCTTTCTATAAGCTAGTTGCCAAAACAAAATGATGCTGAAGAAGCTGCTTGGTGGCTCTAAACTCAATTGGTGATTGTTTTAAGCAGCAATGACCCTTCCACAATCTGTGTCTAGGTATTTGCAGACCTATTCCACTGCCCTAGAGACTGCATAGGCATGAAGCTAGATTCACCATGAAGATTCGCTTCATTCCTGATAAAGCCAAAGGATGGTGTCTACAAGTGTGTGCTCCTACAGCATAAGGAGCTTTAGACTGGGCTGTCCATGAGCTTTTTGAGAAGAGAAGCCAGTAGCTTCTGCAGCCCTAAAGTTAGTCTGTAAATGAGCTGTTTCCATTGAGATAAAGCTGCCTGTTAAAACCAGTTGGGCTCTGTGGTTCTCTGCTCAGCATGCCCTGGAGAGGTGGGGTGGAGAAAAAGCAGACAACAAATGCTTAGGGGCAACAAGGAACTCAGTCTGAAAAGATTTCTAAGTCAGCATGCCCAGCCCAGTTATCAAATAGAGAGAGGAAATACAGTCAGCTGAACCACTTCCTTTTCAAGTAGTTTCTTGTTTTGCCACATGAGTGCTCTGAATAGACCTCTCGGCTGAGGCAATGGGCGTTTTTGCAGTTACAGTCCCTGTTCATTCATATCCTTAGCCGTAAAGAGTCCCTGGAGACTCTTACTATACTGAGGCACTCTTTAAAGTGCCCACCAGCTCTGCACATTTCTGAAATTGGTATATGAATAACAGTGCCCTGTGTCCTGCCTGGCCACAGCATGGGCTGCGAACTCCCCTAGTTCCTGGGAGCAGTCAGTTGCTGCAGGAAATACTGACTAGCAGAGCACAGTTGTCTCACTGAAGCCTGTGTGCTCTGGATGAGCATGGGTCTTACTGTTTTCCTTGGTGGGTAAACAGATCCCACTTCAACATCCTGCTCCATCTTTAAAATTAAAGTTCATCAGATTTCTGCTCTGGTGTGACACAACTAAAAGCCTCATGTAAATACCTGTACCTAGACATCCTACTTCAGTAGACATCCATGTGTCTGAAGTCTGACAAAGCAAGGCTGTGCTTTGCGTTGAAAAAGTGCACCTCCTAGTTTCTTCTTGTTGGTATTTGCATGCCTTTTTTTTCTTCTCACTTTCACACTTCAGCAAATTGTAAGATCTAACTGTCTTTCATCAAATAGCATCTTGTTACTGCTAAGGACTTATTTCTGCTGGAAGAAATACTGCAAAGCCTCTGCAGAGTTAAGAGCTGGTACTGTAACACAGCTCAGGGATGTGACTTCCTTTTAATTACAGCTTTGTCTCAGCTGAAGCTTCTATGTCCATGACATTACATCAGCAAAAAGTGCTGTTGCCAGTGAGGTGAATATGATCTGGGATTCTAGTTGAAGGCCTTGGATTGGGCCCCACCCCTAAAGCAAGCACAGTTCAGAAGTGGAACAATGTGATTAACAGTCAGATAAAAGAGCAATGAGAAAGCGGGAGAGATTTCTAGATTAGTCAGATGTTGAATGGGAGGGTCAGAATTAAGTCACAATTTTCACACACATTTTGCAATTAGTGTTGATGGGAAAGGAAGTGAAAACACAGACAGCAATTAAATGTGGTTTTGTTAGATTCTTCTGTTAAGTATGCCCAGATGTTATGGAAGCTTCATCTTTTGTGTAGCTGAAATTCAGCATTTAAACTAAAAAAAAAAAAATCAGGAAGATTGCAGTTGTGTTCTGCAGTGTGTCATTTCCCATCAAGTATTTGGATGCAATTGTCTGCAGTCATCACAACTGAGACAGCTGGTATAATAGGGCAAAACTGGGTCTCTCTATTTCAGCTAATCTCCATATATCTAAGGAAAAGATATCTCTGGGAAAGGAGCTTGAATAATCACTAGGAAGACTGGCAAGGTAGTACTTGGTAGGTGAAAAAGGGAGATTATGCAATATGGAAGTCTTGCAGCTGCATGTCTCATAAAGAGAAAAGTCTTTAGTTACTAGGAAAAAGCCCCAGTGGAATCCTGTTCTTCCACCTTCTGTTCTGGTCATGTACTGCTCTAGCAGTTGCTCTCGATAGGTTTGTATTTTAGTGATGAATTAGGTCTCTGCTGAAAGTTCTCTTTTATCTGAAGTGAGTGGGTCCTTTATTTTAGCCACTCGTGACAGTGAACAAGAAACACTCGTGATCCAGAACTGAGACATTAGGGAAAGCATAATATTATTTACTGCCTGGTTCTGCTATTTTGCGATTAGTTTGTGTTAGAGCGGGTACAAAGAGCTGCTGAATACCATCACATTTCTGCCAAGGCTTCTAATCAAAACACAAGGCAACAGATGGTACACCCAGAAGCCTCCAGAATTACTATGAAAATGAAGGGAAGAATGAAATTCCAGAGGAACCATGTTTCTTTCTGAAGGATGACAAGTCCTAACATTACAGGGTAGATGGAGGTGCTTAAGGACTTTCCTGCAAGAGAAGCTGTCTTGTTACCAATTAGCTCTGTCTGATTAATTGAAAACTAGGTGAGGAGAGAGAACTCAGCACCTGCAGTGTTGAGCAGTGTGCCTGGCATTAGAACAGGACCAACTCTTTCCCCTAAACATGCAAAGGTTTCCCCTATGCCTGCATAGTGCTGAGTACTGCAGAACCTGTGTGTTGCTCTTCAGTGCTGACAGATGTTCCCTATGTCACCCTGCTTTTATTCTCAGAAATAGATCTACATCATTTCATTCACATTTACAATTCAAAACTGCCTCCCAAAAGAACCAAGTTGTAGCAACAAGTTGCAGCTTCTGCTGCCTCCTGCCCTCCAGCCTTGGCTTTTCACACCCATATCAGCTGTTGTGACCTGGATTCAAAGATGCTTTTTAAACCTCTGATTACATGGCCTACTTTCTGGTGATGGAAATGAGGCCAGGTGGATTCTATATATAAAAGCCTGCTAAAGACCATGGCTGAAAGAGCTGACAATGTTACCAGAGCACTGGGGCTTAAAGGGGCTTCAGGGTGCCTCTGTGTCTGAGAGAAGTGCTACCTTTATCTCTGTATTTTACATTTCATATGTTGGCTTTAGGTCGCGCTGGTTTTTTTTTGCTGTTGCCTTTCATCTCAAGAGTGTTGTGTCTTTCTGACTCTCCCTATATCCCAGAGGCAGCTCCTCTCACTGTTTGTGTGTAATCTCTAACATTTTTAATGGTGGCTGCTAGCACCGAAGAAGCTACAGGCTGTAAAGAGCTTCAAGGTACCCCTAAAAATCACAGTTAAATTGGTAAGACATGCTCAAGGACAACAAGGACAGCATTACTTTAATGAAACTGCCACCTACAGCAATTCTTTTAGTACCAGTACAGCTCCTTTTCTTTTCAGCTTTTTGAAATCCTCAACCTGCTGCTCTTTCAGGACATACTCCTGCTTCCAAGTACCTGCCAGTGCTGGAGCTGAAGCATTAGCTGGGTTTTACCTTCTAAATACAAGTAATACTTCCTATTAAAGGATTTACTGGGCAGGTCCATGAGAATGACATCTAGTATTTGATTTCCTACAGAGCCAACTGTGCCAGCAAACTGAAGGGTTTGTGAAAGAGTATAGGTGGTAGGTATGAGGTACTGTCCCTCTCTTCATGTACGCAGCATTTGCAAATGGATTTATAAAGCCTAGAGTTAACAGAAACACTGAGGCGCTTTTATAGAAGTTTTCTAGGAATGGAAAAGTCATGTTTTCCACTACCTAGATTTATAACTTAACCCTCACAGAATCTTACCTTACCTGATTCTGCAGTGAACCTGGCTGACCCTGTGTTCAGCCTGGCTGAAATGCATCAGATTAAATAAGATTTAAAGACCTGTGTTTTTATGCTCAAGTAGTTTAGGGATAGCAGCGTGGTCTGGGTATACAGTGTGTACCTTCGTTCTCACGGTGCATCTTTTCCCACGGTGTGGGAAAAGAAAGTCCAACAAACCCAAACTCTTCATCCAGTCATGGGTAGGGGGAAATGCAGGGGCTAATAGAGAAAGAGCCAATATGAGTGTGATTGGCTGGTCCCGGGTTTTGGTACGAGGATTCTTAGTACATATGCCTGGAGTCCAGATTTCTTACACCATCCTGGGCTACTACATGGTGCTTTCACTGAGGCTACACCATCCTATGTTTTACAAGGCTTAGGCTTTCCATGGCTTGCCTGTGGAGGCTGCCCACAAAGGAGCTAAAGAAAGTCGCTTACCTCCTCGCCAGCTCGGCTGCATCTGCAGCAGCGCTTCCGTTCACTAGAAGGGACACGTTAGACACGGCACCGGCCAGGAAACACTCCACGATGCCTTGATTTCTCCGAGGGCAATAGCCAAAGTCATCTCCAGTCACTATCAGCTTCACCTGAAGCATGCTCAGAGAGCATCCCTAGGAAATCAAATTAAAATCTTTTTAAAATTGCCAAGGAGGGAGGATGGGAACAGCCTGCAGATCGCAAGCGAGCAGGAACCTCCGGGCTCACCGGAGGGGGAACCTCACCGTGACTCAGCCCCTCACTGGCTCCTCCTGCTTCACCTCGGGCGGCTGTCGCCACACGCAGCAGCAAGGGTAGTGCTGGCTCACCCCGTGTCCGCTCGCCCGCACTTTGCAACGCGGTGCTGGAGGTCAGGTTTATTCGCGGGTTGATTTCACCGATCGAAGATGCGGTGGCGGTTCAAACGGTGCCTGAGGCAGCCCCGCGGCCGCACATCGCCGACCCTATCGACGCGGCGTGCGGATCCCCGGGCAGAACCGGCTTAATTCTACCCCCCGGGGCCTCCCGATCCTGGGATGCGGACTCCTGTGGAGGAGCTCTGCTCGAGCCCCCCACCCCTTTCNAGCACTGGGACAGGGCTGCTCCGCACCAGCGGGGACAGGCTGCGGGGGACGAGCGCTTCAGTTCTCTGCTCCTTGGATACTTCAGGGCAAAATGCATTGTTGCAGCGATGCTGGGGATGCGCAGTCCCTACGTCCTTGAGCTCCATAGTAGCCACTCGTTTGTTTCTCCCCACCTTGGGTTGCTGGCAGCGAGAGTTCCCGGCTGCTGTGAGTACAGCCCAGCCAGGAGTCCCTGCAGCACCTACAGAAGGCAGCTTTCCACTTCAGCAAATCCTAGTGTTGTTTGGCCAGGGATATAAGCCAGCTCTCCCCGTCTGTGTGTGAAATCTCCTTGGTCCTGTCATTGAACTGCTGCATTTTCTTACAGCAGGAAAGCTTTTCTTCATCTATCAAAATGAAAGTGAAAGCATGGCTTAGAAGAGCCTGCAATCTACACCTGTGGAAGATGAAGTTCTACCATATAAGACACCCCTTCTTTCCTGAGATGTTGTCCCCTTCACCCACTCCTACTATTGCAAGAGAATCAAAAAAAATTGTGTTTGGGGCAGGGAAGGATTGGTAGTTCAGAAAGTACTAGAGTGATGTAGAGTGACGTGTTCATGATGGCAGGGTAGCTGCCTTGATGGCTGCTGTTGTTAACCTGTCCCCAGAAGCAGGGATCACAGTAGGACTGGGACCCTTACGTGGATGATGAGGATTTTTATGTCTAAACCTGTGCCAACAAGGAGGTTAAGAGGGCTGGGGACAACTGTCAGGCCAAGCATGGGCTTTTGGAAGAGCGGCTGGGGTAGAACAAGTTGAGAAAAGCTTGAAGAGTTGTTTCTGTGGGAATAGGCTGACCACCCTGTTTAGTTCGTAGCTAACTGAACTCTCTTCTATTGCAACCACAACCCAGGTTCCAGTGCAGGGCAGTCATTATATGGCCAAGGCCTGCAGGTGTTCCCACTTTCTGCTGAAATCAGTTAAAGCAACACAAGTCTTTTAGCCAACTCCTTGAGTAAGGAGGGGATGTGCAGGCTTGACTAAAGACCGACTGTCCTTCTTAGCAAATGAAGAACCTTCAATTTGCACAAGCAAGGAAGCACAGTTCAGTGGAGGGAATGGCACTGCTTTCACACCCAGAGCTGAGGTATGACGTGTCCATGTGTGGGGCCATGAACAACTGTGCGTGCTATGGCGTTATCCAAGTCTGATTCCTTGTAAGGAATTTAGAATCGGTAAATTGAGGCAGGTTCTAGCATTATTGACCTTCAGGCTTGATTGCAGCTCACCTAATAATGTGCTGCAGAACTTCACAAGGGGAATGCTTCTACCTCCCAGCTCAGAGAGCTCTGCACTAGAAAATTGTTTCCATTAGCCTGAGAGCACTCTGAGGAGCAGCTGAGATCTGGATGCTCATTTGTAGGAGTATTTTGATACTTTGAAGGAGAAAAATAAAAATAGAATGTGTGGTAGCAAAGTTATTAATGGAAGATTTTGGTTCTGTGTCTCCTTGTAGACCCTGAAACAGGCAGCTTGGAAACTTCTGATGGCTCTAGGGTGGATGTGAGCTGTCTGTCACTTTCTAGAGTTTTTTCTTTCCTGCATGTAAATGAACACTGATGATAGGAAATTCTGGTGAGAGTTGCAGACCACTTTCTGCCCCATAGTGAGTCCTTTCTCAACATAAAATTATATGGGATTACATTTCAAACAAGTCATACTAAAATCTTGTAAAAAACTTGCTAAATCTTCATTCAGGGAGTTCCTGCAGGCGTTTTCATCATGCCATAGTTGTATGTCTCTGATACAGAAGTTGTTTTGATGCTATGTAAAGGTTTTCATTGCTCTTGTTATTTCAGAATGGGTATTTGTGTAGTTGCTTCTTGCTTTCCCTTCTGGGAGATGAACCTCACAGCTTGCCCACATTCCCGCAAGGCTTCACTTACTGGTGAGGACTGTTACTTACAACAAATGAAGTCAGCACAAGTCTGAAGTAATGTTATGAATCAAAGCCAAGTACCTCCTGCCTTTGCCAGTGCAAACTTTGGAGTTTTCTGCCTCTTTCTCTAGTACTGACAGTGCTGCTTGACTCTGCACAGGTGAAAGGCTTTTAGACAAATCTTGGCATCTCAGCCTTCTTCCGCTTAGTATGCATTTAATGCACTGAGTGCAGTTCCTGGAGGCTTTTCTTTTCCAATTTCATTCCTGTTGATCCACCTTTCCTTCCTGTGACTGCCATGGAGATGCAGTCTTGTCCCCTCAAATCCTCTGCAGCCTGCGTACCCCATATGGCTGCCAAAATAGCCCTTGCAGCCAACCCCATGCAGAGTCTGGAGCTGAAAGGCAAGGCAGGCTTCCTCTGGCTAAGCTCTCCCCTTCAATGAAGACATGAATGAAAACATTGGCCAGCATTTCTGGTGGAGCTGCATAAGCCAGGACATTTACTAAGCAAAGACTGCATCTTCCATCCTAAGTGGCACAAAACACAGCCCTACCTTACCTTGACTGAAGCCAGCAGGACCTGTCTGCATTCTCAAGCACTTCACTGGTTTTTTTTTAGTTTGAATTTCTTTCCCTGAAATTCAAGTTATTCAGTAGCGGATTTAGAGGTTTCCTGTATTTCCCAAACAATTTCCTAACAATTAATGCTTCCAATGAGCCATCTGTTGACATGTTGACATGAAAAATGTATTTTCTTTTTCTTGCTCCCTTGGCTGCAGTGAGTTATTTCATTTGGGATTACAATGGTAGCACAGTAGGACTTGGTTAGTCTTTTCCTTGCATGAAATTTTGTTGAAAGTGTGAATTGAAAAAGACATTTGAATGAGACAAAGTAAAATACATTTGTTAAATGAAAGGAAGTTAACGTTTTCTTTTCTTCCCCAGCGTCAAAAGATTTACAAAGTTGTGGAAGTTGAGTGGCTTCTGTAAAAAAGCTTAAATTAAAGCCTTTGCATCCCTCTACTGAGGTTGGTTTTCATAAGAAACAAGACAATTGTGTTTACTCTGTGGGCAGCCATCTAGGTCTCAGTAGCAATAGGATCCCTGAGCAATTCCCCTGCAGCAGAGATGGAGGTTGTGAACCAATGCTGCACCTGGCTCTCCTCCTGCAGCCCCGAAGTAATTTGTAGCCTGGCTACAAAACTGCCTAGGCTGAGCTGTGGATCAGGGCAGGAGATGCAAGAGGGTGCTGTGGTGAGGCAGGAGAAGGGAGATGGAGATGGGTTTGTCAGACAAGCTGGCACTGGAGGTGAGATCTGAGATGGAACTGTGCAGAGAGCTGCACCATGAGTGCTGGATTCTCTTCAGTTCCCAGATCACCAGGGGCTGGTGGGACACAACAGTGGCTTTGCTGGGCCTTTCAGGGAACTTTTGCTCTGTGTGGGGCTGAGCAATGATGGGGACACCGGCCTTAGGGCCCCCGCCCCTCTGCATTACAGCTCCCATCATGCCCACAGGGCCCATTTTCCGTGTGTGTGGAGGGTGATTTGCTTGAGCCAAGGTGGGGGAAGAGCCCAGAACCAAGCAGCTGACGGCTGTGTCTGGGGTCAGTAGCAGGGCATGACTGATGGAGCGGCTGCGTACAACCCCAACATGGGAGTGTACCTGCTTGAGTATGTGGGTTCTGCCCAAGCAGGAACCTTCTGCACCACAAAGCAACAGAGTATTATCACAGCATCCCATAGTGGTAGGGTTGGAAGGGACCTTTGGGCGAAGAGAGCTGGGACTGTTTAGCCTTGAAAAGAAAAGAGTGAGAGGAGGCTTGATGCTATAAATATCTGAAGAGTGTCTGTAGGCAAGATGGGGCCAGGCTGCTTTCATTTGTGCCTAGGACAGGGCAAGGAGCACTGGGCACAAGCTGGAACACAAGTTTCATTTAGAAGTAAGGAGAAACTTATTTACAGTGAGAGTCTCAAAGCCCTAGAACAGGCAGATCAGAGAGAGTGTGGAGTCTCCTGCTCTGGAGACATTGAAATCCCACCTGGATGCAATGCTGTGCAATGTGCTTTAGGCAGTGCTGCTTTGGTTAGGGGGTTGGACTTGAGGTCCCCTCCAAGTCTGACAACACTATGATTCTATGACATCTGGAGATCATCTAATCCAATCTGCTTGCTAGCTTGCTAGAGTAGGATTCCTTAGAGCAGATTACACAGGAACACATCCAGGAGGGGTTTAATGTCATCAGAGAGGCTCCACAACCTCTCTGGACAGCTTGTCCCAGTGCTGTTACTCTCACTGCATTTCCTTCTGGTCAAGTTGAACTTCCTGTTTTCCAATTTGTGCCCATTGCCCCTTGTCCTGTCACTGGACACCACCCAGAAGAGCCTGGTCCCATCATCATGACACACACCATTTAGTTATTGATAAGCACTGGTGAGATCTCCCATCAGTTTCAACTTAAGCTAAACAGCCCCAGCTTTCTTAGTCTCTTCTCACAAGGCAGATGCTCCAGCCCTCTGATGATGTTTGTGACTGTGCTGGACTCTCTCCAGTAGTTCCTTGTCCTTCTGGAACTGAGGAACTCAGAACTGGACATGGTATTCAGGACTTCTGTTTGCCCTCTGTTTAAATTATACTATTGGTAGCTTATTTCTTGGCATTTATAATAAATGGATGTAGAGGACATTATCTCTAGGCAGAACAACACATCAAGGTCAGAAGGGGCAGATCTTATAGAAGATGGAATTTTCAGAATTACGACAGTATTTACCTACCATTGAAATGGATACCTACAAGTTCCTCAAATCACATTAAGCACAAAATAATTTCAAAGGCCTGCTGAAATGATGCAACGTGTTGTATTTTGCATTCGCGTACTGAAGGACAAAGTTTGTCATCAGAACGACAATTCCAATCCATATCTACAAATTCAAAATAACTTAATCAGTATCAATGTAGTGTCTGAGCAAGAGCCTGCATCTGATTGTTACAGACTCAAGATATTCCTCTACAGAAGACCTAGTGTTACCTACAAGAACAGCTCAGCAGTGTTACCACCCAAGTAAGTTAATCTGACAGATCATCTACATTGATTGTTGGTGTCTCCCAGCGTCACTGAAAGCACCTGCATAATCTCAGCTCATTGAATGGACACAATAATTCCTCTGGAGCTCTGAGCTTCCATCTTCTTGAAGGATTAACATCAGTCAGGAGAACAGCTGAGAGGTGCTGATGCTGTTACCAGACACATACTGCACAGACTCTGCTGAAGTTTCACAGAAGTCCTCCCCTCCTCAGAGACTAGAAACAGAAGACAGCAATTAAAAACCCATCAGCTCTTCTCCCCCAAGACGCACTGGTGCTTTTTGGGGTAGATCAAACCCAGAAGTTGCCACCTTAGTTGTCAGTTGCTGGTTCTGTTGTGCAAAGCAGAGACCTTAAATCATGGTTAACAAAGGCCAATATTTTCAATAATATGTTGCTTTGGGCCAGCACACACTCTGAAATTTTCTTGTCTCAGATACCTTGTTCTTCTGTGCTAAGAGCATTTGGCACCACCATATCAAATAAAACCTGCTTTTCAGGGAGAGACAGGTTATACCTACAGGTGCAGCTAAATGAAAATGTGGGCAGTTCCAAAATCCTGGAAAATCCAGGACTGCAGGGTTAAGTGGCTGAGGGCAAAAGCATTCTAGTTATGTTTTACATTCTGCTCATTTACAGCGCTGTTGAATTGTTTTGTTCATGTGGATCCAAATGAATCATAATGAGATTCCTATCAGAAAAGCCGGTGTTTCCATTACCAGTGTGCATCATCAGGTAATTTCCAAGGCAAATTTACCTGTAGCTTACAGTGGTCTACTAGAAACAATAGTGGGCCCCTCAGCAATGAGGTGGCTATTAATGGACACGGGTGTTTAGCATTGATGGGGCTTTGTTGGCAACCGTTCTAACCCAATTATGTTTCTAAAGTAGGACTGAAAAGCATTGTAGGGAGCACCATGTAAATGGCACTAAATGCACTCAGATGGAGCGACCTCCCAGAAGGACAGACAGGTGCCAACTAAAGCCCCATATGATTGATTTTCCACAGCTAAAACGGCAACCATTGACATCTGGTTTTGCCCCATTTATAACAACAGCAACAAATGTGAGCTGTTGTCTTAGTTAGAACAGAAAGGCTTCCTGGAATGACATAGAAATGTGGCATTTGACTATCAATGGGCCATCTCTGGCTGTTCTGTGAACACACATTTATACTGCTGGCACTAGGAAATGAGTTTTCAGTCCTCAGAAAAACATGCTGAGCCTGTGTTTGCATCCAAGTGCATTAATGTGCCTGAATTTAGTACTCGCCCTTGTTCTCATGCAGGCCTGAGGTGTAAGCCAGGGATTTTTCTCAGATGTAGGTATAGCTGTATAAAATGGGCCACAGCCAGCAGAAACAAAACTAACCATTCAGTTGTGTGGTATCACATGGGTAGAAAAAAGCCTCACGTATCCAGAACTAGAGGAAAAGATAGGCAGCTGCGCATCTTGGTTTTCTGTAGTCAGTAACACTAATGAGCATTCTAAACCCTTCTATAATAGAAAGTGCAGTTGAAAAGAAATAGAATATGGCTTGCAATAGAAAGCAGGCAGAAGCTACAACATCTTGCAAGTTCTTCATAACCAAGACTAAAGTCCCAAGACAACTGCACTTCTACCTGTTTCCTTCCAGCTAAGGTAGCTTCTGCTCTGCTAAATTTATGTGTTTCTGTAAGTGTTAATGAAAGACTCAAACCAGACTAACTGCGATGTTATACATGAGTCAATCCAATATACAGCCTGTGAGGCAAAAACTAATGGACTATGTAGGAGTCCCTGTGTCCTTTATCCATCTTTGCTTCCTATTGATAAAGGGGGCTTTATTATTTTTGGATGGGGTGTCTTCAGGCTGCAAAACTGCAGTGCAGAGCAGTGTGTATGGTTAGTTTATGGAGCTTTCATACTGTGTGGAGTTTAATAAATCACTTTTTGTTAGAAGAACTTCACAAAAGAAACAGAATCACAGAAGCTGAACTTTCAGATCCAAAAGTAAAGATGCTATTGCTACAGCTTAATTATACAGTTAGTTCTTCTTTTATGGTATTTATGCTCTAGCAGCAATAATATAATAAAAAAAACGACTGAACCAGTCATTGTTATGCATCATCATGCAAGACACTTCTCTACCATGAAGTTCCTGCGGTTTTCAAATGTGTTACATTTGTAACCCCCCCAAATCCGTACCCATGTGGGTATTTACACAACCGTTAAGAGCCAGAACTCCAGGAAGCAGCAGACTTAATGTTCTGAGCTCCAAGTGGTCTGAATGCATCAGCATGAGCTGAATGATCTTTGTGTCAATTCTGGTTCACTAAACCTGTATTTAGACATCTTGCCTGGTAATCTTGTAGCTGGTTTACACCTGGCAATGCTTCCAGTGTGAAGCCACTTGTCCTTCCCTGTTTTTGCTGGTGGCTGATTGAGGAATTTCCTCTCAAAGTCCTTAACAGTCACAGAATGAGTTGGATTGGAAGGGACATCAAAGATCACCTAGTTCCAAGTTCCCAGCCATGGGCAGGGACACCTCTCATTAGACTAGATTGCTCTAAGCCCCATCCCATCTGGCCTTGAACTTTTCCAGGGATGGAGCATCCACAACTTCTTTGGGCAACATGTTCCAGCACCTCACCACCTTCACAGGAAGTTATCAGATCCCAAGATCTAAGCTAAATCTTCCCTCTTTTAGCTTAAACCATTCCTACCCATGTCCTATCACTAGAGTACTGCATAAAAAGTCTTTCTCCAGTTTTCCTATAGCCCCATCAAGGTACAGGAAGGTCTCCCAGCACCTTCTCTCCAGACTGAACTCCCTCAGCCTGTCCTCACAGCAGAGATGCTCCAGCCACTGATCAACTTCATGGCTGCCTCTGGACCTGCATCAACAGCTCTGCATCTCTCCTGTATTTGGGCTCCAGAGCTGGATTCAATGCTCCAGCAGGAGGTCTCACTAGAGCAGAGGGGGGAAAATTCCCTCCCTCCACTTCCCGGTCACCTTCTTGTCACTCAGCAGGGCCCAGTGCTCAGGCCCCTGGAGTGACAGCGCCTGGCCTTAATGCATAGTGCCCTGGGTAGAGAAGGCCTGAGCCTCAGACCCCGACAGGGCTCAGCGTCAGTTCACAGCCTAGACTGAAGCGCCGATACCCTGCCGTTCTCCCTCGCGTTCTTCCCCTGGGAGGTGCCACGCCGCTCGCTCCTATTGGCTACCTCCTTCCCTGGAGCCCAATGAGCTCCTCTCGCCGAGCCGCTCCCAGCCGTGAGGTCACTAACCCGTGGCCCAATGCGAGAGAGGAGCCGAGCAAGGTTCGGGCGCGGATTGGACGGGTGTGGCGCTGGCGTGGTCTGATTGGCTGAGCTGGCGGAGAGGGTTGCGGAAGCTGCGGCGCGGTGGCGGTGGGGGCTTGCGGAGCAATGTGGGGCGGCCGCCGCCTCCTGTTCCCGCTCCCGCTGCTGCTCCTGGCCCTGCTGCCCGGGACGTGTCGCGGCCGGGAAGCGGCACCGGGTGCGGTGACCTGCGGGTCGGTGCTGAAGCTGCTCAATACCCGCCACAGCGTGCGGCTGCATTCGCATGAGGTCAAGTACGGCTCCGGTGAGCAGGGCCGGGTGGTGGGAAACGGCGGGAGCTGGGGGCGAACGGGCAGGGAGAGGGGAGGGTGAGAGGGGCAGGGAAGCGGCTGCGATGGGGAGCAGACAAATGGCGGGGGCACAGGCGATGGAAGAACAGGTGATTGGGAGCAGGGATAGGGGGAGCAGGCAACGAGAGGGAGGCAGGGAAGGAGGTGAAGGGGTTGAATAGAGGTTGCTGGGCTGTCCCTGCTGCAGAGGGAGCAGCAGGCCGCGATTTGGACTGGGGGATTTTCTGAAGGCTTCGCAGCAGGAAGGTGCTGCAGGTGCTGGAGCAGGGATGCTCAGCCCTCCTGCCGGAGGTGAGCCCTGCTCTGTGTCTGAAGTCTGACAGTACCTTCCCGGTGTCTGTTCTGACAACAGCAGGTTTGTTTGGGGTCACAGGAGAACTTGGGAGTATTTTTGAGAAGGGTGGGATGGTGTGAATAGTACCCATAATGGATCAAATTTTCTTCTCGTCCATTCACCACAACGCATCTACTAACACATCCTGTATTTTACTTGTTCGATTATTCGAGAGCATTTGGCATCTACATTGCCACTACAGTCAGTAAATCAACTGTGAGTATGAAAAATCTCTTAAAAATGAAGGCATGAGACCATTAAAGCCAACTTCTCTAGTTCTTTCAGGACTTTTTGAATTTGGGTTAAGCCTCCTGCCTTTTATTCAAACAGGAAGTGGGCAACAGTCAGTGACAGGAGTTGAGGCTTCAGATGATGCTAACAGTTACTGGCGGATTCGTGGGAAGAGCGATGGCAGTTGCCAGCGTGGGACACCAGTGAAATGTGGGCAAGCCATACGACTTACCCATGTTAACACTGGAAAAAATCTACACACTCATCACTTCCTATCACCACTCTCCAATAACCAAGTGAGTTTTTTATAACTTACGCTTTTCTATGAATACTGTGTTGTTGATAATAGTATCTCTGGTTTCTCATGTTTTTGACGAATCAGATTTGGTTGCCAGCCACCAGAAACTGTAGATATAGACAGGCATATCCAGAGTATATACCTTCTTGCATCTTGAAATAATGTATTTAAGTTCTTGACAGAGGTAACATTTAATATGCACCACTATTGATATTTCATAGTATTTTTAACAATTCTGCTTCTTTTAAAAAAAATTCTGCACCATTGCTACTGGGAAGACTGCTCTAAGTTATTTAGTACTGGCAAAATGTGGGACACTGGGCTCCTCCATCAACATTGTGAAGATTGCTCTAGCGTAAGGCCAACCCATCCTGTGTTACAATGCTGGGCATTCCTATATCCAGCTTCCTTCATGATCTGATCTGTTAGTCATCGTCTCAGTATCCCTCTTTAAGTTCACTATTTTTATTTATCTCTCTTCCTTACAGAGGAAAAATGCGTTTGCTCTTACACTTACATTTATGTATCTCAAGGAGTGTAATTTCTGATGGTAATTAGGTCCCAGACTTATCATTGAACAAATGCTTCTCCAAGACTGGGAAGGATTGTTCTAGTTTCTGTGCTGAAGTCCTTTTTCATTTCATTTGTGACATGTGTTTGGGTTGGTTAGCACTTCTTGCTCAGATTGTAATGATGGAAAGTTACTGCTTTTAAATGTGACAGCTGTTGACAGAAAGTAATGTCACTCTTTCTTTCCATCCTTGCCTTTAAACTCAGCTGACTGTGGTGGTTTTTTGTGTGTGGAGGTGTTTGCTTACATTTTTACTTCAGGAAGTTTGTGTCTCTAACAGGAAATAAGTGCCTTTGGTGATGATGGTGAAGGAGATGACCTCGATATATGGATTGTGCAGTGCAGTGGGACATACTGGGAGCGGGACGATGCAGTGCGCTTCAAGCATGTAGGAACTGAAGTGTTCCTTTCGATAACAGGGGAACAGTATGGCCATCCCATTAGAGGCCAACGGGAAGTTCATGGCATGCCTACTGCTAATCATCACAACTACTGGAAAGCAATGGAGGGCATCTTCATCAAACCCAGCATGGACCCTGCTAAACATGATGAGCTCTGAATTGACAGAGGATCCAGAATGCTTTGGCTTACTCCAATGCTCGGAGATGCTAATTCTTGGTTTTACATGTCCTGCCTCTTGCCCAAATGACTGACCTGTATTACTGAAGGGCATTAGTTCATTCTAGGAATGCAGCACTTCTGTGGGAAATGGCATCTGCCAGGTTCAGCCTTTGAAATTAATTTGGCAAAATCTTTTCTGAATTGATTGGTGAAAATAGTTCGTACATCTGTTAGTTTTTCGTTGTCATTTGTTTTGCCTGTTACTTTTTCTCAAACATGAAGAAAATGGAAAACTGAAGTAATACATTTCTGTAGTCCCGAGAACAATAAAACTTTGTATTTTGTGATTCTTTTTCAAATTGTCATTAAATATTTTGGAACTGACTTCTAGATGGAGTAAGTCTGTAAAGGTGAAAACTGTTCTCAAGTACGGTGTCTTGAATGGCTCTAAGTCACCTATTCATCCTTCCAGAAAAAATAATTCATTTGGAAATTGCTTCTAATGTCATTCATGAGTTTCATTGTGCACTATGTTGGAAGAACTGGGGAGACTCTGTATGTTGGGAGTAAGAAGACAAAGTTTCAATTTCTTTACTTTCTCCAAGAAGTTCAGATTTTCTGGTAGTGGCAACACTGCTAATTGTCAAATGGTAAGACTGCTCTGCTCTGAACTGGTGCAGAAAGATACTGTTTGCTCAATTAATATTAGAATTTTGTTCAATTCCATGTAGTATAAAGGAGCAGTTGAATTTGACTTATATTGTACTTGCATGTCACTCTGCAGGCTCAGTGTGAGAACCCAGATGAATAAATAGTAAGGCATACATACTCCTGTGGATTTGTTGGGATTTTTTTGTGAATGCAGAAGAAAAAAAAGTCTTGAGACAAAGGTTGGGTCCTGTGTGTTTGCTCGGGAATGCTAGCAGGGAATCCTCGCTGAGCAAGTTAGGAATTTGTGTTACTCTACCTCTATGGAAAAACACAAATCCTTGATACTGTTATTGGAAATACTGATTAAAATTCAAAGCAATACACATTCTCTGCGTGCTTTAAACAGAAAAGCTTACAAAATGAGTGTGAAAAGCTGCAAAATTCAAAAGTTCTCTCCATGTGTAAATAGTTTACTGATTACAGCCTTAATTAGTCCAATTAGTTAAAGAAGCAGGAAACTGCTTTACTGCTTTTACAGCTGCAATCACATGCTGCACCTTTACTGTTGTGCTGAGAAGGTGCAATTGCTTTTAGACTTTATAAATATACTTGCTGTTTCATGCCTCACACTGTGATGCCTCATGCAGTTGGGCTGTACAGGATTCTTTTAGGGTTTTCTACTAGAGAAAAATCCTTCATAGCTTTTGAAACAAGAAACATCTGTAA
The DNA here is from genome assembly GCA_013397515.1 of Upupa epops. NCBI lineage: Eukaryota > Metazoa > Chordata > Aves > Bucerotiformes > Upupidae > Upupa > Upupa epops. The sequence goes on along the minus strand of VZRI01013893.1, from coordinate 314,495 downwards.
CAGTTATTTTGTACCACAGATGATTTTTCTACAAAGAAAAAGGTAAGGCTCTTTTTCTATGCATCTTAGTTGTATGTAGGTGTTTAAAGATTACAGACTTTCCGGGGGGGGAGTAGACTGGCTTTTGCTGTTCTGTATTAGAAGTGAACTTTAACACAATGAATGTTTCAGGTTTGCTAATATTTCTGGCAAAATGGTATTGAAGTTGTAGCTGTAATGGGTACCTGTAAACGAACCAAACCTTCTGCATAAACAAGCTGAACTCCCTATGTCTGAAAGGAGAGCTGTTCTTCTGGAGTTGGTGTGTGAATAAAAAGTAAAAGAGCAGTAGCATTTTTGGCAGGTGGAAGAAATAAATTTGGCAATGAGTTATCTGTCCCTAACTGTGCCTAAACTGTATGGCCTTAGTGTTCACATGCTTGTGGAATACTGAGTTGGCTGAGAAGGGACAGAGATGGGTGTTTCATTGTGGTCTGTGTGGCAGGTTCTATCCCTACTCAGTGTTTATCTCTGCCTGGGTATGTCTGTCCTTAAAAAACATTTGTTATGCTTGGGTGGGATGTCAATGGACCTTCCTCTTTCTGCTCTGAATTTGAGCCAAATTGATTTGGTGATACTGAGGAAAAGGCTACCTTTAGTTCTTATTGCTTTCTTTGTAATAGCTCCATTTTGAAAATGTTTTTGCTGTCTGTGCCTAAAGAACCAAGCTTTCTCACACATGTGTTCCCTTGAATATCTTATTCAATATGAGAGAGGTTCTTCTTCCCCTGTCCCCTGCACTAGTGAGACCACATCTGGAGTATTGTGTCCAGTTCTGGGTCCCTCAGTTCAAGAAGGACACAGAGCTGCTGGAGAGTGTCTAGTGTAGAACAACAAAGATGATGAAGGAAGTAGAGCACCTCCCGTATGAGGAAAGGCTGAGGGAGCTAGGTCTCTTGAGCTTGGAGAAGAGGAGGCTATAAATATGTGAGGGGTGGGTGTCAGGAGGATGGAGCCAGGCTCTTCTCAAGGTCATCTGGTGACAGGACAAGGGGCAATGGGTGCAAGCTGAAACAGAGGAGGTTCCATCAGATGGAACTTCTTCACAGTGAGAGTAACTGAGCATTGGAACAGGCTGCCCAGGGGGGTTGTGGCATCTCCTCTGGAGACATTCAAGACCTGACTGGATGCACTCCTATGCGACTTGTTCTAGGTGATCCTGCTGTGGCAGGGGTATTGGACTAGATGATCTTTCAAGGTCCCTTCCAATCCCTACTGATTCCACGATTCTATTCCTATGAACTGCATTTCCTTCCAATTTTTGAGCAGAAGTTAAAAGTCATTTGACCTTAATGTTTTGCTCATGCATCTGTCACTAAGCCGTTGTGGCTTAGTACTTATCAATACCAAAGTTGAGCTGAAGGACACTTAAGACTGGTTGAAATACATCTTACTTTGGAAAGGTCTAATACAGAACTAAAATAACTGTGTAGGCTGCAAAACTAATTGGTTAATGCAGACAGTAGAGAAGCTGTGAGAAATGATGGCTTGTGCTAATGTGCTTTCCTTTCAAGATAACTTCCAGATTTACAAGACTTGCACTAGCATCTGGTTAATGTCATTGTTCTGTGCTTTGAACCAAGGTACTGCGATTTCAAAATCTGATTTGAGTGCTTTTATTTTCTTTGTCTGCTTACAATTCAACTTTTTAGTCCTTGCTTCACAGCTGAGGACTAGAAACTTGGAGAATCCCAGTTTTTGTATTGTTGAATTTTGTTGCTTGGTTTCACATTACTTTTTTATCTGCATAAGATGTTGGGATGTGGGTAAAACATGAAATGCTGAGAGATGCAGATTTAGGAACACTGCTTTGCTCTTAATACCTCCTGTCAGAATTCTCTGTACACTTCCAGGTTAAGTGAAAACAGTTGTGGCTTCTGATGGTAGCAGAAAATAAGCCTTTTGTGTAAATTATAGGCTTTTTCTATTATCTTACCACTACTACTACAAGAACTCCTTGAGAAGGTGCACTAGTGTTAGTCTTCCTTTAATAGCTGGAAATGCTTTTGGGAAAAGAAGTAGAGGGATCTTTCTTTTTAGTTGTTTTCAGTAGGAGTAATTGATTACTAAAGACAACCTACCTGCTTTAAACTCTGCTTTGACAAAACAGGTATCTGTCAAATCCTGCTTTTTACATATCTGTATTTTATCTAGTTCAATGTAAAATGGCACTGTTCCTCAGATGTGTTAATCTTGGAGGCAAATGTGTGTCTCTATAAACATTTGTAGTCTTTATTTCCCGAGGCTTTTTCAAGCTCTGCATGACTGCTCAGCGTATGAACACTTGCTGCACATTTTGACACTCAGTATGAATAAAAGCCATTTTTAGTTCTTCAAGGGTGCACACATACTGTGTGTTGATTCTTCATTGTGAGCATTGAGGCTAAAAAGAAACTATTGCTTTATTTAATTTATTATGTTTGGGAATAGTACCTGGGTGTTTTTTGTTCATATGAAGTTAAATTACTATATATTTTTAAAAGTAAAAAATACAGTGATGCTTGCTCAGCAGTATTTCTAGGTCTGTTAGTTTTGCTGACTCTTCTTTCTCCTGTGCCTCTCTTTTCCAGCACTAGCTGTCACTGTAGATGCAGCAGGTTTCACACCTGCACTAGACACTGAAGTATCTCATTCCAGCAGCATCTTGTGACGTATCTGATCCTGGGTTGGCTTCTGGTTAATTTCCCTGCTGCCATCTGGGGAAGTTGCTGAGAGCTTGTGAGAGATCTGTGTGTGCAGGGTGCCATGGTGCTGCCTGCCCCCCTTTTCTAGTTTTGAGTTTTCATCTCTGCCCTCTTAATTTTACAGTTCTCTCTCCAGACTCATCTTTTTAAAAGCCAGCATTCAAATGCATTTGATAATGGCTTAATAACATGACTGTTATCAGCTTCCTTGCAGGAACCCCTGTGTTTGGGCTGCCAGGACAGCACCCATGGTTGTGTCATTAAGTTCTTTAAGGAAACTGTTTAACAAGAGGTTACCCTTTGCAGGAATTTTTACAGTTAAGGAAATGGTCTTTTTCTATAATCTCCTTGATTCTGTTGTGTGGGGTCAGAACCCCAGGGGTTGGTTTGCTTCCTCAAGAAATGTTAAAGCAGCCTGGAGCTGCATTGGAAACACAAGACAATTCAAACTTAGCTTGGGCTATGCAGCCTTTAATAACAACAGTAATAAATACAGGGTTCTAAGAGTATTTTAAATACTTAAGGAATAGACACTTTGTATTTTCTTCCCTCCTCCCACTGACATTCAGAGTGTGTTAGTGCTCCCAAGTTTATGAATACTCTAACAAGACCTTGACTACATATTTATACCTAAGAATGTATCTTTACTGTATGCAAAAGACAAAACACAGGACCATCTCCTCCTTATCTATTTCCTTAATTGGACTTGCAATAACTTCAGGGATATGTGGGAACTGATTGAGAGATTATCAACCCGTTCCTGTGAAGACAGTACAGAATTACTCTGTGTATGAGATGGAAGGGAATAGAGTAACCACCTTGAGAGTGGACTTCAGGAGTCGCACAATTCATTACTTCTCTCTCTTTAAATAGCAGCAAACTAAACTGATTATTAAAACATTTTACAATATATAGTATTATACTGGTTGTAAATAAGCATCATAGCCAAATACTGTGACAGCTCTGATATCAATCCAAGTTTCTGTTTTGTGAGTGTTTCAGCTGTCTTCAGTCATTGGGAAAATGATGTCCTGCTTCATTAAGGTTAGAAGCATTAGAAGCTGTATGACATCTCAGAGGTATCAAACCCTCATGAAACACAGTTAATCAGAATGTGTACAAGCTACAGAGTGGACTGATTAATTCCTGTGTGCTTTTTTAAACTATAAAAATAATCTTCAGTTGCTGACTCTAAATGGCTGGAGGGCTGTCAAGCGTGAACAAGTCCCTTTGCTTGATCTTTGTGGTGGTCATATGTTTATTCACTTCACATAATTCCAGAACCACAGAATCATTTGAGTTGGAACGGACCTTTAAAAATTACCTCGTCCAACCTCTTCCAAAACAAGATGTCCTAGAGCACATCACACAGGACTGCATACCATTGGGATTTGAATGTCTGTCTCCAGAGTAGGAGACTGCAACTTCTGGGAAGCCTGTTCCAGTCCTGTCACTCCACAGTAAAGAAGTTTTTCCTAATATTTAAATGCAACTTCCTGTGTTCCAGCTTGTGCCCATTGCCCTTATTTCTGTCCCTGCCCATGACTGAAAAATAGTCTGGCTCCATCCTACCTATACCCACATTATAGATATTTCTGTACATAGGTAAGCCTTTCAGTTTTCTCTCCAGACCAGAATAGTCCCAGTTGTTAACCTTTCCCTCTCATTTTCTGCGAGCACTGATCAGCAATAGAGGTCTGTGCTGTGCTGAAAATGGAAGTACTGGGGTGCATCCAATATCTATCGAACCAGAGCTAAATAAGCAACACGATAAGGCAACTCATGATGCAATTTGTCTTATGCTGATACCTTCTCTACCCCTCCTCCCCCTGCCCGGGAAAGAGGGATTGGACTGGCTCCCCGTTGCTCCTGGGCTTTGTGTGCAGAGCCGGTGGAGGAAAACGGGACCCCGACGCATCTTTCTCCTTCGCCGCCGGGAGCGGGAGCGACAGGCGGCCGGCCGCTAGTCCGCGCTGCGCCGCCTCCTCCTGCCCCGGCTCCTAGGAACCGTTCCGACGCCTTTGATCGTCGGCAAATTTGTTCTCGTTGCGGGGAAGCAAATGGCATCGGCATCCCCCACGTTACGGCTGCTGTCAGCCCTCCCGAGCGGCGGCCATATACCCCCGGCTGCTTTGAAAAGGGGATTGAGAGCATCAGCGCGGGCTCAGGCAATGCCTCAGGCAGTTCTCTTTGCTGTCTCTCTCTCGGATCGATAAAGTGCGGCCAAGGCTGAAATCTGTTTGCTTACAACAGACATTTAAGGCAATTACTCGTATCATAAAATTAAATACCGGTTTCCGCTCTGCGTGGGGGAGAAAAGACACAAAAGGACCGTTAAACCGCCAGCTCTTTCCCCTTCCCGTCGTCGCATCAACCCCGTGGCGTTTTTGCAAGACCTCGAAAGCAAAAGCTAAAAATCAAACGGTCTGTCTAGCCGGTGCAAGATACGCAACACAGCGCTGGCATCTTCTCTTGGTGTCACTGCCCCAGCACTCCCGAGCTCTTCTCCGCGGCGGATCCTGTGCCACCCGCCCTAGGTCCTTGTTACCGCTGGGCTGACAGCCGAACTGCCACCTCCTACCGAGTCAGAACCGGTTTGGGAGTCGCTGAGAACCCGCACTCGTGGGCTTCTCCCCGCCTTCCCTCGGAGCTGAGGTTTCAAGGGGCTGCGTGGATCTCACGCATCTCGCCCCTCTAGCCATCTTCTGTGGGGACTGCGCGCTTTCGGCTCCAGCTCTCTGCCCAAAGCTCTCCGCTTTGGTAATCTGAGGAACAGATGTAACTTTCTCTGCAAATCTGCCAAGGCAGTACAGCTTTGCTTTCTCGACATCAGCTGCCGGACGATATCGCTTCGTGTCCAGCGGAAAGATGGTGCTGGACAGGAGCCTTTGGCATCCCAGGTACCGGGGCTTGTCCTTCAGCCTCTGCTCAGGGCGATCCTCGAGTGGTGATAGGAGGATTCCTCACAGAACCGCTTTCGCGTAACCGAAACTGTACTCTGTCCCTCTCCCCACGACCTTCTCCATTACTCTTCTCCAGCTCCGCCGGGCACGACCGTCATCTCTATTCAGACTCGCCTAATTCACACCCTACAGCTGGGTGTGAGAGGGGAGCGGGGAGGTCCCATCCGTGGGCGCAGCCCCCAGCCACGTGTGCCGATGCCGTGGCACACTGCTGCCGCAGTTCCCGGGAGCAGTGATGCTCTCTCTGTCCCTTCCCTGTTTCTCCGCTGACTCCACCCGACTTTCTTTGGCCAGGTGGCAGCCTTAAATCCCAGTATCTCGGGAGCCCGAAAAGCTACAGACAAGGGAATTCCAGGAGAGGGGTGCCTCCTTGTGCCAAGAAAACACAGCAGCGGATCTGTACCTGCCCGAAAGAGGGAGCAGAGCGGCTCCAGAGCATTCACGGACCTCCTGAGCGCTTGTCCCTAATCATCAAGGAGCTTCTAATTATGTTGCTGTGAGGCTTATGAAAGGAATTACAGCCCCGTCAGACTGCTGGCACTTTGAGAGAGCTAGCTTTCGCGCACCTCCAGCAGTTCCTATCCTACTCCGGCAAGTCACTTCTGTAGTCACTGGCCTGCTCCACTTGTGTCGTCTCCCTTACTCAAAACGGGAAGCTCATGACTGGTGCCAGCAGCATCTTATACTGGGCTTGTGTTTTGTGTGGTTGTGACTCTATAGCCAAGCAGAGGCAGTTGTAGCGTTAAACCTGTGCAGCTAAAAGAGAGCTCAGGAAGTGCAGAACGCGAGGCTTCTCCTGAAATTGCACCCAAGGGAGCACCATCTGCTGTCTCTCTTGCAAATATTACACTTTTGAACGCGTTACCTCTGCCTTCGCTGGCAGCGGTGGTGATTACTGTCGAACTGAAGGCAATTTTCTATAAAGCTGCACAGCAAAAACACGTTTATGTAGAGCTGCGTTTCCTCAGCAATACAAACCCGCGGGTTTGGGGAGGTGGGGAGGATTTTCTCAGCCGTGCTTGGACACTTCCGTCTCTGGGCAAACTAGCTTCAAGTGTTAAAATCTTCGCCTCTTCACACGGCCTCTGCTTTCTCTCATGAGATGGGAGGCTGTTTATTGGGGATGACTAACTGAACCCTTACTAGAAAGCCCCACAGCCTCAGAGCCCCCGCGATATCAGCTCTGGGGGTAAAATGCTTGGTGTATCCCCTTGAGAAAGGTGTTTTCAGGCTGCAGCAGTGGTGGAGGACAGGAGGATGCTACTAGCAAGGGAGGGAGATGCCAGAATAGGTGCATTAACTCCTTAGGATTTGCATTCTCAGCTGGGAGAGCTCAACTTCCTTCCTCCCTACCCATAAAGGGAAGAGGTATATTGTGATATATTTTTTTGTTTGTTTTAGTGGAAGGGACACACCCCCCGCTCCGGGATAGCTGTGGTGGGTAGCGGAGAAAAGCATCGAAGATCCTCCTGAGGCTGAAAGTTTCATGATGCGGATTTTTACAGCTTCTTCTCTAGCGATGAGAGGGGAGGAGAACCCCGGGAGCCTTGTCCGGAGCCGGCTGCGCAGGGGTAGGGGTTTACTGCAGCACGGGGGGGATGCAGCCTGAGCGGTGCGAGGGCGCCGGGTCCGGAACTCGAAGAATACCAGAGCAAAGTGAATGTACTTGAGGAAGAACGAGAGTTTCGGAGCCAGGCAGGGCAGGGGCGCGGACCTGGAGGCGAGCTGTGCGGGGGAGGAGAGCGCGGGGATGGGCAGGCTACATGAAGCAGGGAACACGCGTGGAGGGGACGTACAGAGAGAGCTGGCCCGATGAAGGGGCTTCCACATTTTCAGCCCCTCTATGCCCGCGGGGCAACCCCTCCTCTGCCTTGGAACACCGGCCGCGGAGCTACCTACCCCGGCACAGACCTCGCAGGAGAAGGGGTGCTGTGCACTGAGCTGGCTGCTGCTGAGTGGGACGTTGTGTTAAAAGATGTTTCTGAAGGGAAAATAATAAAGCAGAACAGCACCTATCCTTCCAGACTGCTTTCTGCGCTCTACTCCATAGAAAAGTTGTCCAGTCTAGACAGTCCTTGGCAGAAAACCACCTTGACACCAGACCGTATTTTCTTAAGTCTGGTGCCTTAAAAAACCAAAGGGTTGGTTCACTCTGAGGCTCTATGGTTCATACTGAAAGAATGGCTTAGTACTTAACCTAAACAGAAAATCCATCCTAATGAAGTGTCAGCTAAAGTCGAGGGATCTTTTGGTAGGAACGAGGGACTCTGTGCTTTAGGTACGGTACTGGGTCTGGTGACCACCACTTGGCTGGTAGCTGCAGAGCCAAGTAATTCCAAATAATGTGGTGGTACCCTCTCAACCCTACTGAAAGAGAAAATTATTGGGTTTTTTCTTGTCCAGAAGTGATGGGACCTGGGTCTGGTGTCCGGGGAGCCGGTAAAGTGATCTAGACTGTCTAGAATAGCCCCTAGTACTCTCTCCTGCGGTCCTTCCACCCACAACTCCGTGGAGGGGAAGGTCCGCTGCATCTCTCCTGCGGGCCTGCTCCCAGCAGGTTAAAATGGCCGCGGCCACCCTGTCCCTCGAAGGCAGCAGCTGCTGGTGGCTCTGTCCTGCACAGCCGGAGGGAGGCTGGAGGCTCCGTCGGGACTTCTCTGGCTCCCGCTAGGCACTGCGAAGTGACGGGTCTTCCCCCTCCGCCGCATCCCTTCTCTGGCTGGTGCTTTCCGCCTCCAGGACCGACTGTGGGGGGTCGCAGCACTCTCTGCTTTACGGGAAAGGCGGTTGCGAAGTCCCCCCGGGGTGCCCTGACGGGGCAGCAGCGGGCTTCCTCCAGGCTGATTTATCGGGGCATTTATGTGCATCAGTGGGTTTACAAGTGACTACCGAAGACTCAGGGAAGGATATGCTTGGATTTCCGGGCTCTTTTATACAGGAATAATCAGAAATGTGTGAGTGAACAGCCTGAGCAGCAATTACTCAAGTCTCTCCTGCGGCGTATGTCTCACCCACCCCTCCATCCATTCTATATTGTGCCCCTAGGTTAATAAAAATATTTCGAGACCTCTATATCGAGAAATGGACTTAGTCGTTGTCCCCTTTGTACCATGCTGAGCCTCATCAGCAATGCTAGGGCTGGGGGACGGGATTTTTTATGGTCAGCCTGCCACGGAGGGGCAGGCGGTGGCACAAGCACACCTTCTCCGACGGCCGCTTTCTGCATCCCTCCAACCCCGGGGTGGGAAAAGCAAATCGGGGTAGATCGCCTTCCCTTTGGGCAGAGCCATGCGGCGGGGCTGACAGCGTGGTCCCTTCAAGAGTCACGACCCGCACACCCTCCGAAATACCCGTGCAATCCATCAGTTTGCAGGCGTAGGGGTTGGGCTGGCTGCGGTGGTAAGTCCACGACACCGAAATCCGTTCTCGATATCGGCGGCAGCCTGGCTTGGTACTGCACATCCCGCCCATAAGACCGTCGGGGCGCTGAGCACCACAGCCACGGCCCTGGGAGCCACCCCGCTCAGATGTGCTGCTGGAGGAGCCGACAGCTAGTTGCTTCGACACACCTGCGAAGGGGTTTGCTGCTGTAGTGCCAAGAGCCATTCTACTGGTCGAGGTTTTAATGAAGAGCCCTTACCCCAGGGGTTGCCTTAGACAGGGGACAAGTGGACAGTTCGACTTTACTTTTCGCCATTTAAATCTCATTCTGATTTCCCCCTGCCCCTACTTAAATTCTCTCCTGTTTTTTGTTTTGGGTTGTGAGGTGGTTTTGGGGTTTGGGGTTTTTTTAGTTTGTAGGGTTGGTTTTGAGGGTGTGGGTGAGATGTTAGAGGGAGGAAAGGATTTTTTGGTGGTTAGTTTGGTTTTTTTTCCTTGTAAATACTTACCTTTTCACACGGATGGCTGTGTGTAAAGGAGAAAAGTGGGGAAGAAGGTTCCAGACCAGAGAATTTGGCCGGAAATTCTACAGGGGAACACCAAAAACACCCTTTCATTTGCTCATAACACTGTTATAAAAGCCTTAAATAAATTCTTTGGTGTTTGAAGGTGGGTACTGAAGAATCCTTAGCTTTGTTGGTACTTGGTGTCAGTAATAGCTTGCAGGTGAAGGTGGCCTCTGTTTCTCTAGGGCTGCTGAGAGAACCCTTTTTCCTTTAGAATGGGAAGACTTTCATTTTCTGCTTTTCTTGGAGCAGAGCTTCCCTTTTGTTTGAATATTTCAAAACAATTTAAAGATGGATGTGTTGAAGGGTAACTGCTGTAAAAGGAACAGGAGCATCAGAATTTTCTGCTGGTGGGTTGCATGAAACCAGGTTACTGTTACCCTAAATCTGTTCTGAAATATGATGGGGATTCACCAATTTGTCTTCTAGCCCTGTGTAATGGTGGCATTCACAGTCAGTGAAATTCTTGATTTCAGTTGGGCAACTGCTCGTGTAACACATCCAAAGGACTTGTATCCCAGCAGATCAGAGGTCGAGGGAGGCAGGGGTCTGCTATTTGAGATGTGGCAGGGTGACTTTTTAAAGTATTTGACTTACTACAGTCCTGCAAAATAGTACACTTGAGTTTGCACGGTGCACCATAGTCTGACATTGTCACCTGTTTACTGTTTTACCTACTTGTTGCCTACCAAGCAAGTGAGTGAGTAAGCAGGATTTTCCCCCAGTCGGTGTTTGATGCTGGGCTAGGCAGTGTACAGAGTTCTGTGCTTTGCCACCAGGACTATTTTGGTTTGCCCCAAGGAACTTCCATTCTCAATTAGCCACCCACCCACTGCTCTGCTAGGTCCTTATGGCAGATATCTCTTCCCGTGGAGCTTCTGGTGACAACACACTAAAGAGAAGAGCATGAGTTTAATGCTCCAAGACTCTTCTTCCCATCTGTTCACTTCTGAGCAGAGGGATGGGTCCTTTGCAAGGACATAGGGCTGTTAGATCCAGGCTCTGCCTGAGGAAGCTTGCTATTTCTAGGAAGGGTTTAGATGGAGCCTCAGGAGTCATCTACAGATTGAACTAGGCTTCAGCTGAAAAGCTGGGTGGATAATGACATTGTCAAGCCTCCAGTGAGCAGTCTGGCCACGTGCTACTCCTTTAGGACAGGAACAGGATACTTACTGGAGAATTTGTTGGAAAGGGAATACACTTTCAGGTACCCCATGTGAATGAGGTTCTCTGGAGGAGCAAACAGCAAATGCCCTTTTGGTATCAAATAATCATAATTAGTTTGGATTGGAATAGAATTCCAAAACTTTTATATGCTTCGCCCTCTTTTTGAGCACTTAGTTGTCATAATTGCCCGAACATATCCTCTCTTCAGTGTGTGCTGGGATGAATCCTGTGGACTGGATGTCGAGCAGTGGCAGGATATGGCCCTAAAAACCTGCAATTTGTCCTTCCTGCAGGGAAGTGACTGTCTATGGCTGCCCTTCTAGAGGGAGCATACACCCTCCACCACAGCAGAGTGAGTGCAGTGCTGGCCAGCAGATCTAGGAAAAAAATTCATTGTCTTACTTTTTCAATAAAGTTGTTATGAGCTACCTAGTGGTATTAGGTCTGATCATAGGAGTTTTCTCCTTAAAGCTCTGCCTTTAAAGTTGATAAGTTTAAAGCAAATCTCAGCATTATGTTTAGCAGAAGTATGTGTAAAACCCAAGCCCCCAAATGGTATTATGTAACCAATACAGTATTTAAGTGCCCCCTGTGTAAACTCACTGAAAAGCCCGCTGTTTGCCTTCTTTGTCTCTGTTGTGTATTGGTCAACCGAAGCCTGGTGCTCTGTTTGCTGTTCTGATTACTATTTTAAAAGGAAAGATCCATCGGATCATGTTATCCAGAAAGTGAAAAAGACTTAAAACCTCTCACTGGGCTTAAAGAGGGTTCTGGGGCTGGGTGAGAGCCCTCTCGTGGGCTGCCCGGGGGTGTGGATTGCCAAGGGAGCTTGTGCCATTAGAAGGCTCAAGCACAGCAAGGATACAGTTCTGCATAGTGTACTTTGTCCCTTTCTTTTGGCATGTGTGGTGCAGCCGTTCTCCCTGGCCTCTGCAACCTCAGCCGTGGGGTTCAGCTGAGCTCAGCAAAGATGAATATGTGTTAGAATAGCGTCAAGTTAATGGTGGGAGCTACTGGGCCAACTGGGAATATATTTCCACCTTATATCTGCTCTACATATAGCAGCAGGAATGAAAGGTGGATTTCCTCTAGCTTTGAATCAAGTTTTAGGCTTTCCCCCTAATTTACTGTTATTGATCTGCCATCAGCTCCTTGCCCAGTTAAATCCTCTATTCAAGGTGCTGGATCTTAGGAGCACAGTGGTTTCCCATTATTGTTATAATCTTTTGCCAAAGAGAGATTCCCCTTTCTCAGTAATGCACCAAAGTGGAAGTAATCACTCTTTTTTCTTCTTGCATTTGTCCTTTCCTGTTTCATTCACCGATAGAAAAATGGCTAAAGAGCAGCCCCCATTTCACCTCCCCTTTTCCGTGATTGACTCAGCAGCTCCTGGGACAGAGAGAGGAAAGGGGCCTCGAGGTCACAACCTTCGCAATCTTCAAAGCTCCTGCCGCTTCCAGCAGCTGTCACAGCTCTCACTGACCATATCCCCAGAAGGTCAGCAAAAAAATAAACACTGGGGCCCGACAGGTCCCCTTCTCATGCAAACTGGCCATTTCCCTCCCCAGCTCCCATTCCATGCATAGCTTACACATAAGGGACCCCCTTGGATCTGCACAGAGCTATGCAAGAGCAAAATGCCACAGAAAATAAAAGCAGAAGGGCTTCTTGGGCAGGCAGGGTGGGGAAAAAGAAAAACAGCTTCCTGAGCTCTCCATGCCCACCCACAGGCTTCTGCAGCCATTTTGTGTGCGCAAAGCCTGAAGGTGAAGCCGGGGAGGGGGGCTGACTTTTCCCAGGGAGAGAGACTGCAGGGAAGGATTCAGCTTTTATATCTGCTTGTGCATGTGAGAGACAGAAGAAAGAGAAAATCCAAAAGAAATAGGAAATGAAGCATTGACTGTAAAAGCTTTTTTCATCAGGATTAGATTGCATACCTTCTCCTAAAGCCAGCCTGCTTTCTGCACTCACCTTCCTCTGCAAAAAGTCATGATGAAGCAGAAACAGTGCCAGGAAAGGTCCAGTGGAAAGGCCCTTTGCTAAAGGAAATACCCCTCCCCAACTCTTATTAAAGAAGTATCCATTTCACCATGGCCACTAATAATCAAAGGGCTATTTCCTGGCCTTCCCAGATGCAGAGTGCTGCTCTCATCTCCATTATTGCAAACCCTTCCCCTCCCACCCCACACTCGCTGCCCTTCCCGTGCTCCCCCATTACAGAACCCAACACTGGGGCGTGATTCGAGGCAGTTTCTTGGGCTCCACAATGAAAGAAAACGCTCCTTTTCCGATGGGCATGCCCAGTCTCTCCCCACCAACACCAAAGTGGAGGGGTGTGCTCAGCACACTGGACAAAAACCCGTCGAGGTCATTTTTATCTGCGTGTGGCTGCTGGCGAGGCGGGAGAGGGCTGGAGATTTGTAAGAAAACCCATCAGGAAGAAAAGGCAGCGACAGGGGACGAGGGGGGGGTCACTTTATTTATTCATTGTTGGCCGGGTACAGCAGCGGCTCGGCTGGGGGGAGCCCGGCGGGGCCCGTCGGTCGCTGCTCATCTTGCTCGGCCCTTCGCTCTCTCCGCCGCGGCGTGTTTAAACANCATTATTGCACTGCTCGCTGCGACCGTGACAGTAGTGCAACAGGGAAAGAGGGGCAGCTGCCCGGTGGTCCCAGCGCTGTCGGGGACAGTCCGGGAGGTGGGGTGAGGGGGTCCTGGCTTTGTCCTCGGGCTGGCCCCGGAATGATGCTGGATTAAACCGAGGACAGCGGCAGGGCCGGCCGTACAGCGGGCAAGCGGCTGCGCGGTCCCGCCGTGGGGTTCCGGGCTCGCCCCCGGGGCTAAGGCGAGACAGGCCGGTCGCCGCGAGGGGGAAGAGCCCCCAGGGGGACCAAGCATCACCCTGCGGGGATTCCGCGCTGCCACGGGACTCGCTCGGAAAAGCCCTGCGGCAGCGGCGGCTGCTCCGCCGCGCCCCGCGCCGGCCCCCCAGTCCCCTCCCACCATCCCTTTCCCTGGGCCCCTGAGGTCCAGAAAGGGACCGCGGGGATCACCTGAAATGGAAGTCAGGGCCACCCACCCAGCCGTGCCGCTGCTGCTGTCAGCCCCCAGCTGATCCCGTGCAACGCCCGGAGGAGACCGGACACCCCTGGCCCCGCTCCGCTCCCGCGTACCTCGGTGAGCAGCTCCCGGCAGTGCCAGGCCCCGGCACAGCCCGGCCCGGCCCCGTTCCCGGGCAGAGGCATGAGCTTTGTTTCCAGGAGGTTACTGGGATTAGAGCCTCGGGCTCTTTGTGCTCTGCTCTGCTTCCCATCGCACTGGTTTTCGGGATGGGATTAGGCACGGAAACCGCAAGTGTGGCTCTGTCTCTCCTCCCATCCCTTGGTGGGTGTTTACATCGCTATGTAAAACAGGCACCCTTCAGTCGTCTCGGGACTCTCTATTTTAAAATAGGGCCATGATGGATTTCTCTGGTTTCAATCACTGCTCGTGCGTTTTAAACACGAGACCATTTCGAATCCTGTGTGATAGCATCAGAAATATGCCCATTACTCACAACCTGAGTCACCACAATAGCACAATTATTTGTCACAAAAACCATCTCTGTACAATTACTTGCCTATCTAACAACACTCAGCATTTCACAACTTTTCTCTTAACTCGGCTGGCATATAGGAAATTTTTTTTTCCTGCTGTGGCTCTCTTCTCTCCATGAAGAATAACCCTCAAAAGAAAAGACCCTATAAGCAATATTGCACTACTACCCTGATCACAAAAGCAGAGGCAATATTGATAGGGTCTCATCCTTAAGGTTAGGAAGCTGGATAATGTGTCTTGCGGCAGGTGACTGGAGGGAGCTTCATTCCATGCCTGCAAATGGGGAAGGGGTAAAAAGTTAGAAAGCAGTGCACTGCCCTGTGGATCACAGCACCGGCTACTCCCAGGAGGGTGGGGATGCAGGAATGGAGTAAACCTCCAACCCAGCAGAATCTGAGCATGAGTCCTATCCCTTTATCCCACCGCATCTTGTGTGGTTTTTCTCCAAGTTTCTATTTCTTCATCCCCAGTTCTCACATTGTTGTTCTTTGTAAATTTTCCCCTTTATTAATTTCCTCAGTCAATTAGCTGCCTAGCTGTAAGAGGCTGGGAAGTGCTATTTATTTGATTAACTAGTGGTTGTATTTTGAACCTCTTAGTAACAGGCATCAAGTCCTCAGAGAACTTCCTTTCTAGGGCTGTCTCACTTGGAGAGTCCTGTATTCTAAAAAATCCCTCCCTTCACTGGAAATCATGGGATTAAATACACACCAAAAATTAGAAAGCGAAACAGGATCTCCAGGGCTGGTTCTCTAGCACTGACTTCACATTAATGCACATGGATTAAACTGTTCAGAGACACACGCGTGTTCTGCCCTAGCTTGTTTTGTTTGGCATTTCTTCCCCCTCCCCTCCCCAGAACCTTTTCTGTCCTAAGCTAGAAGGCCCTTCAGATGGAGTTGGCTTAGTGCTGAATACACTGACAGCCAGAGAGATGATTTCCAGGATGAGACTGAGACAACTCTCCACCTTATGAGCTGCTTCACCAACCAGATTCTTCCTCTGTAACCTGGCTCCCAGTTAACCTGCCCCAGGTGCATTTGTCATTCAGAAACTACTTGAGAGTCCAAAGGAAGGAAACTTCATTCCCAGACTATCCCAAACCAGGTCATGATTTTGACACTTAGAACTTCTCTTTCCTCAGCCTGCTTTCCAGTGGATTAAATAGGAGTGTAAAGGAGAGACAATCCCCTAATTCATGGAGTCCTGGCTAATTTATGCATGCCACATTGATCTGGTCTTTGCCATTAGCGATCTCTGGGTTTGGCATGCTGGCTTGAGGCAGCCCTGGGTCTCCTTTGATGTTGTCTGACGCACCCAAAGCAGGCAAAAAACCAGGGACATCCCAAAGAAAAGGGAATAGGGGAAGCTCCATTAATTGTTTGGGGTTTTTTTAATGGACTGAAAAACAAAATCTACACTCTGCCCCAACCCCTCCTTCTCCCCATCCTTTGTGATGCTTGTTGCAAGCAAACAAGGATCTTTTTTCCACATTATTTATTTGTATTAACCTTTGCTCACACTAATTAGAAGGGCATGTTAACAGCGATTGCTGTAAGCAGCTCAGAATGAGTTTTATCAAACTTCTGTATACTTGTTACCTTGGCAAAATCACAGTTTTAATCCAGCCACTGCTTCTGAACAATCTCTGCAACCTAGGCATCCAGTTGGACTGAGAACATAAAAAAAGGTGCAGCCAGGCTCAGCCTTACCTTTCCATCTATTCCAGTCCAGTCTCTATTTTGTTTATGTTTACCATCTTTTCGACTCTTCAGCCTCGATGTTATCTCAGACAAGACTTATACTTAATACACACAATTAACCTTCTCCAACGGCCCAAGAGACAAACCCACTGGCAAATTTACAGTGGAAATGTGCAGTCTGTGCATCGAGTGTCATAGCTGATGCATCAGTAGTGGGGTACAGGGAGGAGGGGGAGGAGTGAAGCACAATTTCACAATTTCTACACAACTTAAGAATTTCAGTGGTTGCAGAAGCTACAACTGGCAGGAAGGGGTGAAGGATGCAATTAGAAATGTCAGTCACAAGTTCCAAGCAAAGGCAATTATGTTACTCTGTCTTTAGGTTTCTGGATCTGTGCTGAGAACCTATACACATCTCAAAAATTTCCTTATCTCCAAGTGGTGTGTTGACACAAGGCTCCTCAAGCTTTCCCCTCTTTTTCTGTTCTTATTTAAAAATTAAAAAAAAAGACCGAATCAATCACCAATATTCCATCAGTTTGCAAACAATATGCAAAGCCTGGGTGACGCTATGTTGTGTAGCGGGGAGACTCTGGAATGTATATGGGGTTATTTTAAAATCAACGTTTAAACATGAGATTATGAAATGCATGCTATTTATACACCAGGAGGCTTAGAATCTCTACATATGTTTAGAAATATCTCTCGCCTTTAATCACGGTTATAGAAACTAAATGGAAATGTCACCCAGACTCATATGGAAATAACGCTTTATATGTTGCTCAATAATGGAAGCTGCTTGGGTTTTTTTAGAGCGTGCGTGGGGATATCTTTTACTGTAGTGGAGTCACTGCTGTATGTTTAAGCCCTCTTTTTCTAATGTTAGCAGACAGATAGACTGAAGTGTCCTTGCAATGAAGCTTCGGGATAAATAAAGTAGTGGGCTGACCCTCTGGAGCTCAGAGGCCTCTGCTGGTTCTGAGATCAAACCTTGTCTTCCTTGGTTTAGTTTAGGGAGCCATTTCCCCTTCCCTTTGTTGCTCTTTGTTTGTTTCTCTTGTGGTTAAAGATGCCACTTGGGGCAAGCGGGTGTTTTAAATTTTCATTTCAGTTGCAACCTCACAAAACATAGTAGAGCATCAAAGCTCCAGTCCAGCCCTGTTTCCCCAGCCACAGCCATTTCGCTAGCCCGAGGAAAGGAGACCGTTTAAAAGCCATCTTGCAATTAAATACATTGTATAGTCTACAATATATTTTCTGCAGCGGAACTGACACTATTACCAAAGGTCAGAGCAAACACTTTGGAAACAGCTGTAGCCTGAGAGTTGATTTAGAGTTTTCAATCCTTTTTAATAACTTTATCATTGTTTTAGAACTGGGAAGTGTTGCCTTTTTCATTTTCTGGATTTTTTTTACTTTTTTTTTTTTTAAAGGGAGAGAGAGAGAGAGAGAATTCTTAGCATTCCAGTCCTGGCTTCTTAAGTCTATCTAGCAAGTTTGTACAAATTCATCCAGAGAAAAAGGGGATTCTTGCCTTCGTGCAAGAGTCAACCTGTCCAGGTGTGAGCCTCCAGAGAGTAAAGGTTGATAATCCTCTCTGAAAACACCTCCCCCAGAGCACTTCACCCACAGAGCGTGGGGATTGTTACCCACTGCCACTTATCAGCATGTTCACCTCTTGAAATCAGGAGGGATTACACTTTAGAACATCCTGCCATTTGATTCTTGCTTATAATATTTAGTTTGTGGGTTTCAATAACCCTTTTCTCAGCAGCAACATTTCCTCGGCTGGCAGAAGCCAGATCTGCGTCAGTGAGCTCCATTAAAAGGAATGACAGAGCTCCTTAAACAGCCCAGACTTTGTAACCCCACAATACGGCTTTTCTGCATGGTGTTTACCAGCGCTCTGCTGTCTGATGGAAAAAAAAAAGAAAAGAAAGAAAAAAGACTTGTGGTACTAAATGCAGGAGCAAAGTAGAGCTAAATCCTATCGTCTTGGGAGTGCAGATCCCACTGCTGGCCCTGCAAGTGAAAGGTCCTGTATGTAGTTGTGTGGCTGGGGAAGAAGCAAATGTAGGGTCTGGGGGTCCCCTAAATCACTCGTCCCTCGCACAGGGGTACACGTTCCCCACATCACACACCCAAGCTGCACACCCTGTCCGTCTTTTTGCCTGCAGGGGGATGGGGGGGAACTTCTCTCCGGGGCCCCCAGCCCGAGTCTCCAGCGGGGGGGGGCAAAAGGGGAAACAGCACCTCCTGCCCCCGCCCCGAACCACCCAAGAGCGGCGAGAGAGCGGGAACGACCTTAACGCAGCTCCAGCACTCAATGCAATGACTCAAAAGGTCCCCTTGAAAAAAAAAATAATTAAAAAAAAAGGATAAATAAAATCCCTCTGAAAACTTAAACCATCTGATTTCACTTTCCGCTCCAATTGGTTGTGTAGCCAGGGCGCAGGTCTGGCCTCCTCCACCACACTAATACCCTGTGTGAGCTGCCTCCACAGAGGAGGGGTTCTTTTAACAAGTTTATGCAACAACAGGATGGAGGCTCTGCCGGAGCCCTTCCCCCCGCAGCCCGACCTGATTCCCCGCATTCCTCCCGCGCCCTCCCCCTCCGACCCAACTGGAGACAAACTCTGGCATCTCCACACACATGCAAATGGTTTCCCTTGCACAAATACAGACTCCTGAAGGGGCCTTTGCTTCCGAATCACCCTCTCTATTTTTTTTTTTTTTACTTTCCTCTAGTGCCTTTTTTTTCGCCGTTACATTCCTCAGCCAGGCAGGGTTAAAAAAAAGAGAGAGAAACAGTGGGGAAGGGAGGGTTTGGAATGTGTAACCTTCATCCCAGGCCTAAATCTGCGGGGAAGCCCATCCTCACACCCCCTCATCCCCACCCCGCATCCAAGGGGCTGCCCTCAAGAGAGCTGGTGTCCAGCAAAACCCTGGTGGATGCCCTGCATGGGCTACAGTCAAGGTGTCCACTCACCCCTGCGATGAAATATGGCCCTTATTACCACACGTGCCTTCCCTTGTACAGTGTGTCTTGAATCCCCCCATGCCCAGGGGAGATTTTCAAGTATGTGACAATATAACTTTTAAAGACAGGACTTTTTACGAGAAAACAAGTATACATCTATTCCCCCCCTGTGATTCCTCCACCTCCAAACAAGGCAGGCTCACACATTTAAGAGGCCATCTTACAGCCCAACATCAGCCCCACCAAGACTTCCACTAGTGCTCATTACCCCTCCCTGATGTGCTCCACTAGTGCACCCACACACCCAGGACGTGGTGCTGATCTGCTTCCAGCTCCTTACTGGTCCACCCTCCTTCCCATCCTCCTTGTCCAGAGGCAGCGAAGAGCCCCTTGTAGCTTCTATTCTGGTCACTCTTGTGCTCTTGTTGATAGTGATGGGAAAGCCAACCCCCATCACAAAGCCCTTAAAGATTTCACACTCTCCTACTTTTTAATTAATCAAAAATTAGGAGGAGGGAAAAGCATCAAAGCTAAACAGGCCTTCCTGTTCCTTAATGCACATAAAAATGGCAGCCACTACAATGCAGAGATAGATGAAAGGAGACGCTCTACAGAAAGGGAGGCATGGCGGCTCAGGTTACCCCCACTGAAGCCTGGGAGCTGCACCACATCCGCCACCAGCACTGTGCCTCTGGTTCAGGCTCCGAGGCTTAGCCTTCTCGGGGTGTGAAAGGGAGACAGGCTTCAGCTCCTTGTCAGCAAGAGGGTCTGAAAAGGTGTCTTTTGTTTGCTCCCCCATTCATGGAAGAACTGGAGTGCGTTATTGAGGATTCAGCTTCCCCTCATCTCTCTAAAATGGGACATGCACCTCCCCTCAGGATGTGGGGTCCTCCATTTTCTGCGTCTCCAAGGCTCACACACTAACATATCCCAGCCTGGCTTGGGATGTGCAGTGCAATCTGAAAACGCTCCTTTACCTAGATTTGATTTCCAATATGATGGCTATCCCCACCCCCACTCTTTGCTCCCAAGGTAACAGCTCAAGGCTTCAGGAAAAAAAAAAAGAGAGAGGAAGGTCCCATCCCCCAGCCCTCCAACCCCCTTTCTTAGCAGCTGCAAGCGAAAATACCACATCTGCCTCCAACTACACTGCGAATGACAGTCTCCAACATATTGTTATTTAAAGATCAATTCTGAATGCAATGTTCCTGCTCCTAGGCCTCCATCAGCCCTGCGTTGCTCTCTCGCTCCATGTTGCTATTGGGAAGTGAAGGGAAAGATTGTCTTTCAAAACCTTATTGATTATTACTTAGGTACCTTCTCATCTTTTTTTTTTTTAATGAAAATGAAGGTATCAATATTGCCTCAATCTTAACAGTAATTCCTCTGAAAGTGAAATATGACAGAACTCGAAAAATACATCAATGGGAAGCAGAAATTAAATCGCCTGTGAATACACGTGTATATATTAAAGTCACTGAATTCTATACACAACATCCTTAGGTTCATAACAGCCTGATTTTTAAAGCACTAGCAAGAAAATACTCACACCTAGTCAGGATATTTTTAAAGGTTGTGATTGCTCTAAAGGAGGACAAGAGGGCTTTAAAATGTGAATAGGCCAGCTTTTTATTTTACAACTTGTGGACACACACAAACCCATGCTAGTGGCAGAAAGGGCAATCCATTTTGTACACTGAAGCAGTCAAAACGGGAACAAACCCCAAGGAATTTCCATACAGACCACTCAACCTAAACACAAAACAAACAAACACAAGGATAGGGTTGGTTTTTTTAGGAAATTTCTACATGATCTTGACATTTTAACGTTTGCTCAAGCCTTTGCAGTGGGGTGGGGGGGAGAAGAAACCAGAGTAGTGTGCTGGTTCCCTGCTAAAATGCATGAAATAATTACAGAATCCCATAATGTCAGGGGCTGGGTGTGCAACAGTAACTGATCATAAAGGATGTATTAGGACTGGAACCAAATGCTTTGACAATATTATTGCACTGCTTTATTTGTGCAGACAGTAGTGCAACATTGTCAGAGCCAGCGATACCAGCAGCCACTGTCACGTTCTGCACAGCTGTCCCTGCATCCTTTTGTAAGGGACTGTTACATTAGTGTTAACCACAATAACGTTTTTATGTTTAGCCCAAATAAAACTCTGCATGACAAAGTTTATTTGCAATCGTAATTAGACAAGGTAAAAAAACCCACCACCAACAACAAAAAGTTAGTTAAAAAAAATGACAGAGAGGAAAAGAGAGAGAAAGAGAGAGAGAGAGAAAGACCACTGTTAGTATGGCTTGTTAAACAAACCATTCAAGTCTTTTTGCTTCATGACCAGTATATTTAGGCACGGTACATTATAAAGGTTTTATACAATAAAATATTTTGCTACAGTAATGGAGAATAAAAGAACAAGGGGCATAACTCAGCATCCCCAAAGGTATTTGTTTCCATAAATACCAAATTGGCCAGTGAATGAATCTGAACTACACAATTTAAATAAATCACAGAAAGTGCCAGCCCTTTCCTGTGCCTTCACAAGTTTTCTTAATTGTGCTGTGTATTTTATGGTGGTTGACCAGTACAGATGAAAAAGGCTGGGGGGTATGTTTATGTATAGAATGGTATAAATACACCAGGCTTCAATTTGCTATGGAAAATGTTACAGAAATGAGGAGACATGTGTACAAAAATACCTCATGCCTCTGCTTCAACCTCACATGTATCTGTGTGTGTGAACCACTCAAAAATTGCAGTGGAAGCACCACAGACTCTTAGAAATGAATCAATAATATTAAATCTCTATAGACAAAGATAGGAACCATGTTAAACATATAGGGGAAAGTTTCTATAAGAAGAAATTATAAATAAATAATTATAAAATGACAGTGTAGATGTTGTATGGGGAAGAGTATTAATTATTAATTTCTACACACTTAAATAACTCAGGAGTTATTTGTAAACAAAGTAGGTAATGTGATGCCTTGAAAGCTCCCAGAAAAGCTTGGAGCTTACATTTTAAATAGGATGTATCTAAATTATTCTATCCCATTTCTATAGAAAGACATAAAAATGTGTATCCCAGAATCTCTCTCATTTAAAACCACTCCCACATGTATAAAACCTTATTTCACACACGTGCATAAATACACTGGAGGAGGCATCTATTTTAGGGTTGTTTGCCCACTCTGAAGAGGGTGGGCTGCTAAAGGGGGTCATGTTTCTGCCAGCCAATGCCCTTTTAATATTGCACTGCTCATCATAATTGCCAGTAGTACAACAGAAAAAGGGCTCTGGACAACAGCATACTTCAGAGACTTTCCAAAATAAATGATAAATAAGTTAGAAACTTCTCCAAGTGATGGCCTTCAGTGCATGATTTACTCTCAAACAGATTTGTTACATTCAAAAAAAAGGAGTTTCTTCAACAATCACATTGATCCAATGTCATTCTTTAAAATTTTACTATTTCATGATTGCACTTTGAAATAACTTCACGGTAACTTTAGATCAGCTTGTTTTAGGGACATTTTTTCCCCCCTTCTCACTGGTAAATGTATTGCATTGGAGCAAAAACCAAGACAGGGATTGCCCTCCTTGCATTTCAGCACCCCAATATTTTACAGAATTAGGTGTAATGAAATAAACATTATCTTAAAGACATATTGGAGGAGAAGCTCATGTCCTTTCTACTGCCTCATCTGCATCATGAGCTAAAATACTTGGTATTTATTACATGCATACTTGCTAGTGGCTTATTTTTATTTATTTTTTTAATTACTATGGAAGCTTTGCTATTTTACACAAGCATCTAACCAACAGTCATCCAGGAGGGAGAGACCTTTCAAATTAATCTACTTACAACATCATGAAAACATTACTGTTGTAATTTTTCTTTTTTCAAAAAGCAATGTATGGGTAGTATGGAGAAAACATCAGTTAATCATTACAAATCAGACATTCCAAATAATTTTAGCAATAAGTAACATTTAAAAGTCAACTTGTTAGTCTTCAGGCTTCAAACTGTTTACCGTTTGTTTCTCCAAACAATTTCAAAGTTAAAGCTGGAAAACATAACTTATTTCTTAAACAAGAATCACTTGAGAATTTATGAAATACTCTGATTTCAAACTTCAAACAATGCAAAGTTCTATGCAAAGAATCTACACTTGAAACCAACTTTCCATAAACTCTATAGAAAAGTAAAGAATTGTACCAAGTGCTCAAATGAATTAAATTGATTCAAGTCTGGGGGAGTTTGGGTTGAGTGAGAAATTAATTCTAGCCTTCAAATTTTCAGGACAGTATTAAGAAAAAGTCAATTGATTTGGAAATGTCCCAACCCAATTAGAATCTTAAACTGGACCATTCTTAATTTCTTATTAATTTTTTCTTTTTTCTCCTTTTTTTTTATACAATAATTTATCCCTAATCCAGAGACCTAGGCTAATTGGAAACGTTTTAAAACAAGGAAAAAAAAAAAGAAAGAAAAAGAGAAAGAAGGAAAGAAAAAGGAAAGGAAAAGAAAACTAAATGAAAGAAGGTAATTTAAACTTCAGGAAGGTGTGGTTTTTGTTTTTTTTTAATTCCAGAGTCCCAGGTTTGTGTTCGAGCTTTCTTACACAACTCGAAGACCACACACTGGAGGGAAACGGAGTGGAATTGGGGCAAAGTGCAAGAATGCCAAAGAAACACTTTGGGCTGCGCACCCTGGTTTATTGCAAAAACTCTGCACTATTTAAGCAAACCATTAGTTTTACGAGATTTAAATATTAAGCCAATATAAATACTAGCCTGAGATAGTATGTGACTTACTGCCTTGCACTTGAGGGGTTTAAGCAAAAATTCAAGAAAGGAGAAGTGGGTGTGTTTCTAAAGCAGGACCTTTCAGGAGAGCAATTCTACGTAGTATCTAGAGGGACGGGTGGTTTGTTACGTTTAGAAACGGGATCGGGATTGTTCGAGGGGGCCGTGTGTCCCCATGAGCCGCAGCTCTCAGTAGCGACACACGGTTCTCGGCTTGGGGGAGCGGGCTCGGCTCGACGGGAAGAACGGGATTCGTGGGAGCAAACGCCGTGTCCCGGGAGTGTTTCGCATCGGTGACATGTTTGAGAGAGGAGGGGAAAAAAAGAAATGACCTCACCACTATCTAGAGATTTTCAGCCGCGCCTGCCAGCAACCGCCTCTGCCCGCGCTTCTCGGCGCTCCGGCACGATGTGCCCCGGTACGTCCCCCCACTCCGCCCCTCCGTTTTCGGGGAACAGCACCCCGTTATCCGACACTTCTGCTGCTCCCGATTTTTATTCCCCGCCGAGGTGCCGCTACAGGCTCCTTCCACCACTCGCTCGGAACGCACACCGGGACACAAACCGACCAGTGAGAACTTCACTGGGGACCCCGCGGCACTCCGGACCAGGCAGGGACCTCGGCACCCGCCCGCCGTGATGGGAAATTGACCCGAAGAGCCCTGCACAGCGATGGCGGGGGGCACCGACGGCAAGCGAGAGCCTCCCTCCCCCGCACCGCCTCGTCCCGCCTCGTCCCATTCCCTCCGCCCCGGGCGGGGACACCCCATTGTCAAAGCCACAGCGCGCTCCGCCGTCACCCTGCACCCCTCCGGGGGGCCCCGCAGCTCCCGCCATTTCCGCCAGGGCGGGCGGATGCGGGTTCCGGGGCGACGGCGGGGCCCGCGGTACCAGCGGCGGGAGGGTCGATCCCCGCGCTGCGGGGGGGAAAGTTGCCAAAAGAGGAGCAAAAGAGGTGGCGAGAGCGGAGCGGCGCCGCACCCCCTGCAACCCGCACCGTACCCCCCCTCACCCGCCGTCTCCCGCCGCCGGCTCCAGCGCCCCGGGCGCGTCCGGTGACCGCTGCCCGCTCGGTGCCGGCTCGGTCGGACCCGCCGTACCAACCTCATGGCCTCCCGCTCCGGCCTCCATCTTTGACTAGTTGACATTCAGCTCCTGCCTGACCAGCTCCTCATTAGCATACAGCCTCACCATTGGCTCGCCCCTGCGCTAGTCTTTGCCACCACCTCCACCATTGGCTGGCGGGGAGGATATTTAAAAATATTACCCGCTGTCCCATTGGCTGCTGGCGAGGTGACGTCACGGCACGCTCTTTATTTTAACAATGAACGCACAAACACATTCTTCCATTCACAAATTTTTTTCCCCTCTCAGCGCTTTGCCCGCCTTTTCCCCGACCACATTTTCATTGATTTTTTTTGTTGTTTTGCTTTGTTTTGTTTCAACTGAGGGGGGTCCCGCTTGTAAACAGATAAATCAAAGGCGAGCGGAGAGGGGAATCTNATCGAGAAGTTTGTGACGTTTGGGACAGTCGTTCTTGGAGTAATTGGGGAGAGTTTGCTTGGGGTGAGGGGTGTCGGTGGGTGCGCGCCCGCAGGAGAGGCTGCTCAGCTTCCCCCCACCTCTTCCCCCCCTGCGCTCCCGCCGCCGTGGCTACGCGGGCTGAGCCAAGTGGGGGATTTAATTGTGACCGACTCAAGCACGCCGGGTCACTCCAGTGCACTTTCCTGACAAGAGCTTTTCCTTTTGTATACTAGGGTTGAACTGGAATCAGACGCTATCGAAGTTTAAAGGCTGGTGAGGAAAGCACTCCGGTATTTCTCTTGCCCCGTAACTTGTAAAACACAGGAATCGTAGAAAAATGAATAAACAAAGGCAGAGAGACTCATAGAGATAGTCTCTGTCATTCACAGGGAAATATCTCGAGAAGTTCCTATTTTGAAAATATTTCGGCCATATGGTTCCCTAACAAACAAACCGGTGCTGTAGCTTCCCCTTTAAAATACACAAGTTCCCCCTGTGCAATCAGCTCCTCAACAACTGACTTCAATAGGTGTTTGTGAAAGGAAAATATTTTCATTCTCCAACGAGACAAACTTAGCAGTAAAGGAGCCGGGTGAGCTGTAGAACGCAATACACTTTGGAAGATTAAAAGGGCAGTTTTTCTTCTTGTTTTCATTTTTTTCCTGTTTTTTTCTGTCACCACCCCCCACCCCCCCCAAAAAAAATGCATTCACTGACATCTTCCTTTCATTTGTTAACTGCCTTCATACCAAACACAACCCCAAAATATAACTTGTGTGCGTGTGAACTAGAATTTTACAGTAGACATGAAAAAGGATATTAGCTATTTTTAAAAATAAACGAAACTTCCTTTGTGGCTGTGCTTGGGCTTGGGAGTTGGTTCTGGAGTGGCTGTTTTCTCCATATATGTATGTGTGCATATATATGCGCAGCCCCCCACGCACAAATATTGAACCCAAGTTGTAAATGCTGGATCTGGGTACTAATGGGTGGGGACTTGGAGCAGTGGATCTCTGGCAGTGTTTTTGGAGATGGGAGAGAAGGGCAGTGGGCTGTGAAATCACACATTCCTGTCCAATGGAGCTGAAATAATGGTATTGTTCTCTGGAAAAGAGGTTGCTTTTCTCTTCTCCATTCTTCCCCTGATCTGCAGGGACCTGATTGTGCAGTTAATCAGCAAAAAAGCGTTTGATGTAAGGCAGGGCGTGAATTCAAAAGGGCCAGGGGGGATTCGAGAGGGATTCTTCTGTCTGTTCGAAAATGTTTTTCTGATTTCAAAATGGTAGACATCTGAAAAGCTGCACTGGTCTCTCTTCAAAGATCCGAGTTTGTAGTAGGTACAAGCGCTAATTATATCGCTTCCTTTATGGGTTAGACAATTTACTGGTGGAAAAAAACCCCTAGATAGCTTATAGCAGAAAGAAAGATGTCCTGCCTGAAGGAAAGGTGACCCTCTGTGTCCCTGCAGTTAACTCCATCAGCTTGCTATCAGTCGCCAGACAGTCTCCTCACGACTGCTTTGCTAATACGTTTGGCATTGCACGATTAGGAATAAAATAAAGTCAGTGGGGAGTAGCTAAGAACTGGGTTGATTTTGCAGCTCTTTTTGGTGACCTGTGTCCTGAGTATGACACCCACCTCCCCGAAGCTTTAAACATAGAAGCTTTCCTATCCCACACTGACTTGCCCGTAAGTTTCTCCTTGCCAGCCTTGGCTCCGATGCCAAGAATATTTGAAGTGTGTTTCTTATTTCTGCGTGGTAATTTCCCAAACTTTCTAACAAAGTGCTTTATGCGGAATTCTGCTATTGTGTATAAACAGCGTCCTCCTCTCTTCCCTGTACACAGGTCTATACATATGTAAATATGTAAATTCATTGCTATGCTTTTACTTAATATATTATTATAGCCGCACAGGAAATGACACATCCCAGAGAAAGGCAACTGCCTTGGATGTTTACGTGAAAAATATGGAACTTTACAGCAAGTTCCGAGCTGCTTTGCTAGTTTGATTTTGACCAAACTGCAAACGGAGCTGATGAAGGGTCCCCATAGCCAACCCTTGGTCCCCAGCCCCAGGTCTGTCGCGGTGAACCACAGCTCCTTCCACGGGACTCCTAGCTGCTCTGCCAAAGGAGGATCGTTCTGCCATAATGCTGGATTGATTGACTGAATTTTGTGTTTCAGGGCTGGGACACATAGGAGAATCCTTTGGATTTTGGGGGGATTTTGTGTATGTGTCGTCTTGCTGCAAATGTGCTGTTGTGCTCCCCTCACCCCTTGGAAGGGAAGGCTGAGGAAACACATTTGTTCTGCTGTTGGTTTGCTTTAAAGAAGGGCTCCTTGTGAACGTCCAATGCTGGAGAAGAACGGCGTTTTTATCATCTTTAAACATCAAGCAGGGGAGGGAGAAAAGCTGATTATTTTTTTTTCTCCAAATCTTGGGGTGTTTTTGCAGTGTAACTCAATCTGATGTCACTGGGGGTGGAGTCTCTGCTGCGTTTGCTTAAACTGGAGCTGCCTCAGTTCAAGGCCTTGTGGCTGAAAGTTCTTAAATCTGTGGCAGACAGGCATGACTATTCCTTAATGAGACCCCTGCTGCAATAATGCGTTTTTTATTTTAATCAGCTTCTTAATGCTATTAATTAGGATTTCTTCCATAACACTCTTCCCATCTGCAAAGGTTAACGTAGTCCTCGCAGGAACAGAGTGGGAACATGCTTCACCGTTATCGGCTGTGTGAAAACACACGTAAAACTCATACAAAACTTCCTTAATCTTGCTTTGAACATACATAGGGTTGGTGAATATGGGTGACAGACAGAAACAAAGAGAAGAGAGAAGAAAAATTTCACACAAGTTTCCAAGGATATTTACAGAGGCTGTTATAAATTAACTTTAAAATCCACCCCTGTGGAAGACTGTTACATTTTGAAATGATAGATTTGATTTTTGTCTTATTCCAAACTCAGTAGCTGCAAACTTTTACTGCTGTGAGCAAAAATATGAGACTCGGTTCAAAATGGATCAATGAAACTCCATGGGAGAAAAGAACGAATAGATTCCTAAAATGTTCACAGGGTAGTACTGATTAGTAATGTTTAAAAGTAAAAAGATTGGACTTTTGGTTTGCTTCAACTTCAAAAAAAATTAAAAATCACTATCACTTCTACAGAGAAGCTAGAAATCAGTAACTGATCTAAAATAATTCTCTTTTAGCACGGCTACTTTGAATTTTCTTATAAACACACAAACTTGAAGAATTAAGAACTTTTATTTAAACATTTATTTGAAATGTCCTAAAACTTTCTCTTAAAATATGTGATTTTTCATCATTCTCATATTATTCACAAGTAGTTTACAAAAATTTGTATTTGAATGGGCTTTTATTCAGATACATGAGAACAGAGCAGTTTAAAATGACTCAATGTATGTATGACTACACACACATACAAGTGTCTACAGATCACTGACATTCAATTTGTTACTTTGTTTTTTCCACAAATTCTACTAGTTTTTCAACAAATGTAGCTTGTTAAAGGATTTTCAGAATGAAGACTATAAACAACATACATATAAACAACAAAAAGGCATCCTCTGAAAAGCTTTAAAAGCTGTAAGAAACGATTTCTAAAAGTTTAAAGTCCAACAAAATTCAGCCCTCCCCCCATCTTTATTTAGATGGAAGAATCGTTTTAATATTATAAAAAATACAGTATTTTCTTAATGATATTCTCTTATCTGCAGGACTGTCGGGAAGGAAGGCACATCTTCTCTTTCCTTTAGCTAAAAATAAATAATAATTTCCTAGCTAAAAATACCTTACTTGTTTCCATAAACATCTCCAATCGATAGCTTCAAAAGTGATTGAATGTAACCAAAATGCAGTCAGCCCAAAGAGCTCAAATCTCTGCCGATCAGACCTCTACAAAGCAGCCTCTTGTGCTCGGTTTGACAGAGTCCGAGAGGGAGTGGAACATGAATGAGAAAAACAGTCACTAAATGCAAGTTATGAATGAGGGATTGGATGGGAGGGGAAAAACAAAAGCTAAAAGAAAAGAGGAGAGAGACTCAGCTAATGCAGAAATCAGTTTAATTCCGTAGGTTTTACATTTATATGATTTTTCCCTCGGATCCCACCGCGTCAACGGGCTCGTAGTTAAAACCATCTCCAGCCCAAACTCCCGGGAACATCCTCGCTCTAGCAAAGAGGGGCATTGTGCTTGCTGGCTCTCATTTTCTTTTCTCCCCCCTTCTTTACTCGTCCCCCCATGTCTCCCCCCTCCCTCCTTTGTAAATCCGAATGAGGAGGTTTTATAGTGAGTCTAATTCTCACTCCCTCCATTTCCTTCCTTTCTGCATTTTCTATCCCCCTTCCACTCCGCCCCTCCCCTGCCTGCAGCCCTGCTATTGATTAACCACTTCGCTGCTACCCCTCGGCTCTGCCTCTCTGCAATCCCGGCCCCGCACCGGGGCTGTCCCCGGCAGAAGCTTCGCAGCGCCCGGAGCAGCTCCCGCCGCTCCAGCTCAGCTCTTTGAAGTCATTTGCACTTAATGGGATTTAATGAGGCTGGTTGGAGTTCCGGGAGTGCCCAACCGGCTCAGGGCACTGATAAAAATGGTTAAAACAAGCCGGTACCGACCCAGCCGTGGGGGATTCGTGGGAGGGATGGAGCGGTGGAAGGAGGAGTGTGAGGGAGCGAGGGGAAAAAACAAACCCAAATCCGAGCACCGAAAGAGTTAATGGCCCCTGGATGCATTGATTAGTATTGATGGCTTTGGTAGTTTTAATGGATTTGTTGTTTGTGGGAGGTGGGGAGCTTTTGCCTTGCTTTGAATTCTAACCCCCTGGCTGGGAGCTTGCTCCTAATTGCATGCACAGCATTCCTTCGGAGTGGGTGGTATCACCTTTTACTGCTGCTCCCTTCCACAGGGAAGGCCTGTAAAAAATCCCTTTCATGTGCCCGAAAATCAATACCCAGGGCTCTGGATGGCTGCTGTAAAAACAAAACAAAATCCTGTCGCTCCCCAGAAAAAAAAAATATATACAAGGCAAGAAAAAGACAGAGAGAAGGAGGGAAAAAAGAACCCTATAAGAGCAACCTCCTCTTTGCCAACTGCCACAAGTGTGTCTGCTCTATTCGCCAACCCAGAGCTAGCTAGGGCAGTAGCAGGGCGCTGTGGCAAGAGCCCCTATTTTTTTACGGTTGCCAGGAGCACTGTCGGAGGAGGCTGCAGTCGGGTCTGGATGTTTCAGTCTGGTCCTGATCAATAAAAATGGATGTGGGTTGAAAATGCCTTGCTCCAGTGGCAGGGAGGATGGAGGGTCAGGAACAGTGCTTAAAAGGTTAAAAGGACTGGGTGAGTGGGAAGTTGCAGAGTTATGGGTGGAGTTACCCACACTTTAAAAAAAAGCACAATAGAGTAAACAAATTCATCTCCCACTGTCAGGAGAAAGGTAAGGGAGCAGGAGTGCTGTGCTGTGTCCAGCACCGGGCTTCTGGAAAGAAAAAGAGGAGACTTTTACTAGGAAACTGTTAAACCGAATTTATTTTTCATTCTGCCCCCAAACTGTGCAAAAAATTATAGTCTAACTTACAAGTGAAGTTCACATTCACCTCTCTCTCTGCTGGATCTTAATTTCTTTTGCACTGAGGGAGAGGGAATGATTGTTAAGCGTTTAAAAATCCATGCAAAATAAATCAATGTTTCTGCCATCTACATTTCAGTTCAATAACATCGTTTTCATAGAACTATTTCATTAGTATGGAATAACTCACCTGTAAGTAATTACAGCTGACTGGCTTTCTAGCAGAGACCAGTACAAGTCCAGAAAGGGGATAAAGGTTAGTACAAAGAAATACTGCAGAGATTTGGCATGAGTATGGAAGCGAATAACTAGGTTCTCTCTTTAGAAAACAAACAATTCTTACTCATCATTTAAAAGAAAATTCATACCTGTTCCTCTAAGCTTCATTTTGATCGACAATTTAAAACCCAACTCAAAAGTGTTCTGTCAGGAAAACATAACGTCACTGCAGGAAACAGAAAAAGGCTCCAAAGCAACAAACAAGCCAGTTAGTTCCTCTAATAACTGTTTAAGAAATGCACCTTTCTCAGATTTCACACAGGCTCAAACAGTCAAATAGTTTGGTTGATATTTGTTGTTGTAATTCTGCTTCTTGTTGAAATTGTGCTTTGGCACTGAGTTACATTTGTTTGAAATTAGTTTATCAGTGTAACACTAACTTAAAAAGGAGTTTACTGGTTCTAAAGTGCACTACTTTGGCTGAGATAATTTAAGTGGAGCTGTACATGGGAAAAACCCCACAAGAAATACTTTAAATTAGTTCTTTTCTCTATTTAATGCTAAATATTAAAATTAAAGAATGTGCCCTTCTAGATAGTTTCGTGTAAAATATTATTAAAATGCTAATTCAAATGTTTCCTAATTTTATTTAACTATTTTTATTTAGAGCAAACTGCCCCCAATTTTTGTATCAGTTCATATAAATATGCAACATATATTTCTATCTTGTCCAGTATATGAAATAGGAAAATTCCCAGGACCCTCTCTCTGTAAAGAATCCTGGGTTTCATAGTAACAAACAAAGAAGGAAATAGAAAGAATCTTTTCCAGAATTAGCTGATTTTAGGATTTTCATCCTCTCACCATTGCACAAGCCCTTATATGTACATTTAAAAACCAAAATATTTACAAAACAAAATGCCCTCCTAATGAGTGTGCTTATCTCCAGAATGCTCTGGATTTGTACCTCAAACTCGTTTTGGAAAAAAAATTAAAAGGTCATTTTGCTGTATTAAGCTATTAAAAATGTGCTTACAGGCGGGCAAGGAATGAAGAGAGTTGTGTTCTGAAAGATATGAAGTATTTTTTTAGGAGTGCAAAAAACCTAAACTTACGGTGACAAAACCTACACTTGAAGGTGTTTCTGGATCTCACTGCTTTAGTGTTGAGAAGAACACTCAAGTTCAGATTTTTGAGGGGTTTTTTGGAGGGATTATGTTTGGTTTTCGTTTTGTTTTGATTTAATTGTTAAAAAATTTTGTATGTTATATTTTAAATAAAGACCATCCATAGACCTGAATCAGAAGCAAACCCTGGGATTCAATTATTTCTTTCCTTCCAAAGCTGTTTCTTAATTTTTATTTTTTTTTTTTGCAAACAGTTAAAAATTATCCCACAACCTAAACCAAAATCAACTATATTACCTGTAGTTCAGAGAGCATGAAAAAAGGGCAGTTATTTCATTCAGTGAATTCACCTTTACAAACACTTTGGAATTTCATTTGTTTGCAATGTACAGCATATGTATCTTCCAGACATTTTAGTGCACTAATCTGTTTGACATTCGAGAAAAGCAACTGAAGAAAAAAACCTTCCTCTTTACCCCCCCAGCAGAGCTGCCAATTAATATGATTCTGTTAGCCCTGAGCAAACGGGAGGAATCAGCAGGGTTTTATGGGAGATTTATCTAAGGGTCACATCTCGCTTCTGAGTTAAGAATTTAATATGAAAATAAGTCATCAGAAAGGTTTTCTCTTTCTCATGTTATCTGTAAAATAGGTGCTAAGTAGGAAGTTAGTCTGTGTGTTTGTTGTGGTACAGAGCTGTCTCTGGGCAGGGGGAGCAGAGCAATTTGTTTCTGTTCTAAGTGTTGAAAACAGCCTTTCCTTTTCCAGCTCTGAAATCCCACCAGTAAACACTTGTGCAGATGCAGTTGGTGTTTTTAAAAGGAGCCAATCTCTACAAACAGAATTATGCAATTATGGTTTGATTGTCAAACAATCACTTCAGTTCCAAAAGCTTGTGAAGCTTCAGCTTAAATTTGAGGGTTGTGGAGGAATGAGCCTCCAAATCTGTGTTCCCAGTTCAACTGTCTCATAAACCATCTTCTCAAAACGAAATAGAAAATTGTAGAAAGAAGTTGTCACAATTTTGCTTGGCATGGCTACTGAATTGCATACTAGAAATGAACTGGAAACTAATTTCCATTGCTTTTAGCTGTTAACCAATATCACTTTGTTTTAAACTTACAGCCTTAGCAAATGTTTCCAAAGTTAAATTGAATCTCTGTATTACTCACTGGCACTGGTAAGGCTTAATTTTAAACAACATTTCTCAAAAACTTTGTTTGAAGATGAATTTCACCTCACCTTAAAACTTGTGTGGCTTGCACTTCTCACAAACCTCAAACAATGCAAGTCCATCAAGGGTTAGTTGTTCAATTATATTTAAAGTATCACTTGTTAGTTCATACATAGTTTCCCATCACCTCTTGTTAACCGAGCAGAATGCCTAACTTTAATTAGTTAGTAATTTAATTATAATCTAATATTCCTCATCACTTCTAATGAAAGATAACAAACTAGCTACACAAGACTTTGTTGGTACCAGAGAAAAAAGATAAATGCATTAACAAACTCTGATAAATGGTCTTTGCAATTATGGAATTTCTTTGGTTAGTATCTCCACACATTGTGAATTTAACCACAGGAAAGTGATGGGTGCTTAAGGTGTAAAAGACCTTTGGAAATATTTCAGTCAACACTGCTGGCTCCTGAGCATGTTTATGTGTGCCTTTCATGTCAATGGGGGGAAAATAGGAATGAAATGTTGGTGTTTATACACCCAGAAGCTGGGAAGTCCTGGTTAAATATACCAAAGCATAGCTGGGAACACTCTGAGAGTGAGAGCTTCTTCATGCTAATTGAAATCTGCACCTGGAAAATAACAACCCAGAAGAAGAATTAATTTTTCAACAAGAACTCAAACCTGTTACAAGTCTGTGACCAAATCCAGGACAAATTCAGATAGGGTTCACTATAAACACTCTCTTGGAGAATAGGAGCTTTTCCTATCCATGAAGATGGAATTTAGATTGTAGAAGCCTTCTGTTAAGATCAAAGAGATAACAGTGTTATTTCAAAACATTTAAAATATTCCTTATCCACAGGGTTATCTTTGTGACCAAATGATTTTAGTAAATGCTGCAAGGAATAGGACTGTAGTGCAGAGGATTCCTGTTTGTCTCAATACTCTGAGTATTCCAAGTAGTGGACTAAATCCATATTTAAGACATTTAAATGCATTTCCCCAAATGACATCAAAGACTGTTTAAATCAATATTTGGATGATCAGGGAGCAAATGTTTGAATTTGGACAGGGGCAAATGTAGCCTGTGCGTGGTTGCTGCAGCCTATCACACTTGTTTAGAGATGGGCGAATGCTGTCACATGGCAGTGCTGTGTAAGAAGGCAAGAAAAGGACCACAATTCAATCGGTGGGGATGTTTGAAGGACTTAATGACTGAGCACTTCCACTTGGCAGAGAAAAATCGGCAGAAATTAATAGTGTCATCAAGGAAGGGTTGGGTTTTGTATGGACAATATTTATAGGGGATTGGAGAAAAGTGCAAGTGACTGCAGGGAGGAATCAGTTCACCAGTTCTCCAAAACTTTGATTTAACATCAGCAATTAAGAGAAACACTTGTGGCAGAAACCACATTTTAAACTTCTTGTAAACTAAACTTAGAAGAAATCTGCTTCGGTGCTGTGAATACCACCAAAATCCTTTCAAATCTCAAGAATCTAAGGGAAAAACTGCTCTGTTAAGATCTGGCAGTGGATATTCCAGGCTTCATTGCATTTTAACTCAGACATCTTTTCTCTTTCTTATGTAAAAAATGTAGAGAAGAAAGGAGTAGATCAGCTGAAAGTTGAATTCAACTAAGCAACCAACTACACAGTAAGAACACCTTGATAATACTATGAAGGTTTCTTCCAAGCAAGTGCATAAGCTTTGTCTTACAGGGGTAGAGCAAGGACAATATAAAGGTTGTCTGTTGCTCTAACCTGGCTCTCACAGACCTCTGTTTCAGTAGGACTTCCAAAAAGTCACTGGCATCCCAAAATTGCTAGTTGTTATCCTGTTGGAAAGAGGTGACTACATTTTCTCTGCTGCTCATGTACAGGATGGACATATTTTTCTTCACTATTTCTCATATGGATTTCACATTTCATTGGAGGAGATCATCAAAAGAAACCCCGAAAATCTTTAGGCTTATTATGTGACAAGGTGTTTGTTTTTATTAAGGGTAAGTTAAAGTATCTCGATCCAAATAACAGTTGCAATAAGATCTCCTTAAGCTACATTAATTCAGACACTTAGAGACCAGTGTGTATATGGCAAAGTGTGCAAATTAATATGCTGAAGGTTGTTACGTGCTTAAACCATGCTTTGAAACAACAGGCTGCTTCATAGAGATCGTACGCTCTCATCTCATTTTAATGAAATTAATCAAAATGAAACAAATTCTCTAGATGTAAAAAGTGATTGTAAAAAAACAACATGCATTGCAAACCCCACCACCTCAAAAGGCATTATGTTTAAAGGAAATCTGTGATCTGCAACCAATTAGGAGCAAAATGGTTGTAAAATATTTAATTTGTGAGTAGCATTTTAAATTCAGTAACAGCTATAACAAAATGGGTAAGTAAATGACATTAATCACTCCTGATACTAAATTATGCCTATTTTGCTTCTAAGATGGGAATCAGGCTGGGTGATGTTTTCTATTAGTTAAATACATCCATAACCCAATGAAAGCCTAGGAGGCCATTTAGCTAATGGGGATTCCAACATCCTTGTTGTTCCTTTATTTTGTGTACTTTTTAAAGGTCATATAACTGTTTAAAGAGTCACCTCTCGGTTTTTCAGCAGAGCTAGTGAGCATTATTTTACTGATAAGAGTGATTTCAGACAGATAGATCAATGTTTCCTGCAGTGAAAGACTGAATTCCAAGCTCATTTGAAATTATCTTAAACAACTTCATGGCCTAAAGGAACAAACTGCTCTCCACCCTACAAAACTTTTTGTTTGTTTGGTTGGTTTTGGTTTTAGTTTTGTTTCAAACAAGATATTTTTCAGGGTTCTACTGCATAAAGCAATAAAATGCTCCTGGTTATTTTCCACAGCCCAGCTAACATTTCATTCAAAATCCAGTGTCTTGTTTGTTTTTCATAAATCAATGGCAAGTGTAGCAAGTGTGTGCAAGTGCTCACCTCCTCCAGCCCAAACCACTCCTGCACACCCTCTCCTGCATGGTCTAACAGCCTGAAACATACAGTCTCTATCTCACCTGTTTTCCAGTTTGTTACCTTTCTGGCTACACATTTTCATGTCTCATTTAATAAAAAGCTAAAATTCTATTTTCATACAGGTTTTCAGAATGAAAATTGTCCAATTTTTAAAGCCCATGTTAATTTGCAAAGGTCTCAGATTAGATTTAGCTTCTCAAGATGAATTATTTCCTGCTTTTCTTTCTTGTAAATATCTTCCACCACCAACCACCTTCTGCAGATAAAACTTTACCAATTAGTCATTTACAGACATAAACTCACAAGGCAAAAAACAGCTTTTGCAGCTCTAGGCCTCTTTGATGATGATGATGTTTACAAATGCTTTCACTGCTGGGCTAGTAATGTGCACTTTGCCATTAGCGCTCTGAAACTGCTCCACATACAAAATGTGCCTTTCAGTACGGCAGATGGTAAGAAAGATTGTTCCTTTCATTATACGCAGGACACTTATAAAATAAATAGTGGCTGGGGTGAACGTACTGATTTCTTCAGACTGAGAAAAGCTGTCCTGTTGTTCAAAATGATTTCACCGGCTCAACAGGTCACTTGCATAAATATCTGTCCTGGTGGGATTCTGACTAGCCCTGCCTTGCCAACATGCTTCCCAGCAGCTGATGAGAAGGGGGCTTCTGGTGCCAGGTGCTTTACGTGCTCATTGTAAGGCAACCCTTGTATATGAGATGTGACTGAAGTCCTTCCTTTGGCTGCTGTGACTTCTTCACATCTCATGAAAATTTGACCTTCTTTACATGTCAAGTGCATCAGGATACACTGGTCTCTGACAGCATGGCTGAACACATCAGAACAACAGTTGTACATCTGGTGGGGATACAGGAGCTAAAAAGTGCAGGTGAACATAAGTTAATGTGAACGATCCAAGCTGCCTGAACAGAAATGGGCTCTTGAACGGTGAGGCTTGCAGGAGGAGTAGGTGAGAGAAATGTCAGAGCCCAAAACACTTGCACTGATCCAGGAGAATGGCTGTTTTGGTAAAGGAGAGAGTGGGCAAAGTTTACACAATACAAGCATGGGGGTCAAGACATTTGTTTGTCAAAGGCAGCCTTGGCTCAACAGGTGAGTGTCTGGAGACAGACAGGAGAGGACATGAGGTGAATTGGCCCTGCTCTTCGATGCCAGGGTGCATATTCTGCAGCCCAGCTTTCCTTCAGTTGTTAGCTGCTACTGATCATTCCCTACCTTGGAATTCCTTTAAAGCTCAGGCAAGGAGTTTATCTCAACACAACTGGTTTCTGCTTTACAGGTGACCAGGACAGCACATTGAGAGCAGGCAGCATGTTTTGGTTCTTACCCGAGTACTATCATTTAGAGAAACATGAAGGGTAGAAAGATGATTTCCCCTGATCCACAGGATTACCTGAGCACCACTGACTTGCTTGAATATCTACCAAAATATTTTCATAGCTAACTTTGCTATTTGTAAGACAGAACAAGTAGCTAGAATAAATTGGATTAAGTCTTTACCTCTCTGCTAGATTTGTAATCACTAAACTGAAATAAAAATCAGAGATAAGGTACTGAATGGTAAGAAAAGAATCAAAATTAGGAAGAGGTGGGCAAGAGAAGAAATGAATGCTCACTCAGAATGTCTTTCCCTGTGTTGTACAACAACCATTGGCATCTTGAACCTGGCTCAGCTGGGTGGAGAGCTCCTGCTAGGGAATATTTCCCCATCTCACCTCCTGTCTCTCCATTCATCCCCTCATGGTAGAGCATCCCTCTTGCGAGATGACTACAGCTTAGTTGTATGTGATCATTCATGTTTGGATTCAAGAAGGAAGTGTTCTGAGTATTGGATTCTTGTGGGTTTGTCCCTAGGACATTTGCTTGCTTCTCAGAGGATAAAATCACAGACTGGTCTTATGTTGGTCTGTCTTGTGCTTAATATTGCCAGGCAAAGAAAAACCTCTTGGTCTCTCATTCTTATCCATGCCTTCTGCTTAGCTGAGGTGGGTAATACAGCTCTGCACTCCAGAGAGAAAATTGGAGAAGGAGCTGAAGTCTTAAGCATGAATCTTGCAAACTGTTCTGTGGTCAACATAAAAATAAATGGGAGGATCCTGAGAGCATGGATCTGCCTGAATACATATTCTTATCACATGGCACTGAGATCGCTAAGGATCACAATATCCCAGTGCTTTTATAATCTGTTGTGTCCCTAGTCCAGGCTTCTTGGGTTTCTGTTCTGTCCTTTTGTCTCATGTTTGCAGTTAATGCAGGACAGGGGCCACACGGCTGAATTCCCAGAGAAGTTTGTCTCTAGAATTTGACCAAGAGACTGGCTCCTCTGGGGAAGGTAACAGAGTGATCCTGGGCTCAGCTGAGGTCTGGATAGAATGCAGTCCAGCTTATTTTTCACTTGTCTTCCTTTGCTCTGCACTGCTTCCTGAAGTCTCGTAGAAATTGGTCAATGAAACCTTTCACTGTAACATGGAGCCTGACATTATCTCCAGGCGACTGATGTCCATCTGAGCAGTGGGACCCTGGATCAGCACTGCCAAGAGACCCTGAGTACTACTGGTAGGAATGGCAGGTATTTGCTACTCCTTGGGAGGACCTCTGGAAACTCCTTCATGATTTCCATGATATCCTGTCATCAGAGGAACATGGGCTTGGCTACTGTACATCGAAAGAGTAATTACCTAGGTTTGTGCTGAAACAAGATACTGATCTGATTTAATACACTGACAGAAACTAGGGATGGAGAAACCTCTCTTAGTCCCTGTAGCCAAAATCCAGCTATTGCTGGGAGGTCTTCTGTGCTGAGAGGTGGAGAGTGCATTTAAGAAACCTCTTAACAACGGGACATTTTGGATGAAAAGCAAGAACTGCAGAAGCCGTTTCATTTCCCATAGTCTGTACAGGCTGTTACGGAGGTCAGATCTGGGAGCTGACCAGATTTAGCAGTAACATCCAAGGCAAAGGAGTTTCTCTTTTACCTTCCAGTGCAGTGCTTTACAGTACAGTTTGTTTATATACACTGAGTTCAGAAATGGTGCATTTATCATGTTTTAGGAAGACACAGAGTACCGGTGTTTTCAACAATTTGAATGTGGAAGGCTGATACATTTCTGATATGGACACTTAAGCGCTTGGAACAGTTTCCATCTGAAAGCAGTGAGGCTTCTACTGCTGACTTTGAATGCAGGTAGGATTACACCATTGGACAGTGTTGGTCAGTGTGACAAGTGCACCATGAGTGCAAAGGAAAGAGATTTTCCACTAATGTCCAGAACCTAAGTCTGGAGAGCTTCCAGTTCCCAGGCAGCCAGCAACATCTTCTGTTGAAATCATTGATGTGGATCAGTGTGAGGACTGAAACTTTGCTCCTGGTCACAAGCTCACAGCTTTTATTGGCTCAGCTGGAGGCTGCCTGTGTGTCTCAAGGGAGAGAGTCTATTCAAAAGCACAGGGCACTGCCCTCAGTGATTGCTGCAGGAGAATTATTTTTCAAGACAAAACAGGACACCAAGTTATTGGTACCCTATTCCAGCTGGCTGGGAAAGGGCTTCCCAGGAAGGGAAAAGAGGATAGAAAAGAGCATTTAGCAAACAGCATAGACTGCAGCACTCCCCAGCTACAGATTCTTGCCACATTTCAGATCAGCATCTTGCTGTTCCTTGTGTTTGCAAGCAGAGAAGAAACATCTTCATCTCATTCTTCCTCAGAAGAAGAGGGCCACTCTTACTCCCTGCATTGCTACCCCTTCACACCAGTACAGGATTATTGCAGTTGAGGACAGCAAGGCAACTCCCCTGGCACCATCAAGCACATCACTCACAGAATGCAGCTTGGGATGGGGTGAGCAGCAGGTTGGCCAGAGCTGTCACACTGCTCTAAACAAAGGTAACTGAAGTTGCCCCTCAGCTCTGCCTCTGCAGAGCTGCAGCAACACTCAGGAGTAGCCCGAGATAAAGACTTTTCATATCAGCCAGCCCAGGAGCAAGTAAATACAGATTAAAAAATGAGATTGATCAGTGATTCCTTATATTCTCTTTTATCTTTTCAGTAAGCAATGCTGTTTCTTATCCTGCCCATGCTTTAGGATCATCTGGTGTTGCTGAGCTATTAATTACAGCAGGCAACCCTCCCCACCCCAGCACTCTCCCAGCTGCACTGAGCCTCCCATTAGAGGAACTCCCTCCCCAGAAAGCCCCACTGCGCTGGGGTTAAATTTTCAGTTAGGCAGCTCTAGAGCACTTCACTCTTGTCCTGAGTGTTCCTTGCTGCAGGTTCCTCTGTTGGGTGAGTGAGTGCCGTTAGCCTGTGTTGTTTCTCTGTTTTTCCTTTTCTGAAGGTAGTGCTTATCTCTCCATAAGCCGTTGTTATCTGAGGCTCTCAACATGTGTGGTACTGTAGTAATGCCCAATGCAGATAGGATATTGCTAGGAGTAGCAGCTTGCAATAGTACATCTCAAGGTGTTTTATGTAGGTGATTGTTATATCTACTTTGCAGAGAGAAGACCCCTGCCCTAGGACAGACATCGCCTGTGACAGATCAGAAATTAGAACCCACCAGATCTCAACTGCTCTTGTTCTGTTGATTCCCTTGGCCTTATCACGTTGAGTTAGTGCTATGTAGCTGACAAACGGGGTTCTTGGAGCGAGGTTGGACTGCAGCACTCTGGACACCTACAGATGTGAGCTCTAGCTCTTTCTCATTCAGAGTGATGATGAGCACCAAGTTGAGGTATCCTCAGCCTGAGAATTCATGTTTCACGCTGAGTGCTCATGTTTTCTCTATTTACCTCTAATGTTCATTCTTGCAATGTTTAAAGTAACCCCAGGCACTAATTCTGTGATCACTCTGCTTCTTACCTGTGCTGTTTCAGTTTCTGGATGATGGGGAGTGTCGGGTAAATAATGGATGGCTGTACATGTGCTGGGTCTTGTTTTAAAATATCAGGTGGAGTAGTGGTACCCATGTGAGAACTAACAAGATGTTATTGTGATTATCTGAGCGTTTTCCTTTGAATGAAGGGCTTTCTAAGCCCATAAGCACTTGTGAGCAGCAAGAGAAAATGATCAAATGACAGTGAAGCAGCTGCTCTTTCTATAGCCAAGACTCAAAGTCTGGTTTACTGCAAATTTTCATTGAAGTCAACTGGAATTTTTCCTGAGTAAGGTACTTGAGATTTTTCTTCAAGCACCTTTACAGTTACTCAATGTGGAGAATTGGGACTCACGTGACATTCCTAACACAAGATTATATTTCCATTCTTACAGCATGAACGTACTTATCTGAAGATTAAGTAGATCTTGCACTTAAAAAAACGCCTGCTCATGCTGATGGCAGACAAAGACCTTGGAGCTGTTGTGTTATTGGAACTCCAGTTATTTATTCAACTGTCCACCATGGCAGGAGTTTCTCTGTTAAATATATAATTCCCCACTTTTTTTCTTAAACAAGAGAACCAGAGGGTGAAAGGGTTGAAGATTAAAATGTAAACAGCAAAATTTATTATAATTACAAGAGTGTTTCAAATTATTTCCTTAAACTGCAACATAATTTACCTCTAGTCAAGGTCTCTATTGGTGGTGAAAGAGGAAACTGCTTGACCTTGGGGTGACCTCTGGCCCTTGGGGGTCAGCGCCCGAGGAATGCGCAGATGTCACGGTTCATAAGCAAGGACAGAAACTCTCAGGTTTCCCAGGCAGAGAGGCGCCAGTTCGGGGATGGGGCCAACATGTGCAC
Organism: Upupa epops; assembly: GCA_013397515.1. Classification (NCBI taxonomy): domain Eukaryota; kingdom Metazoa; phylum Chordata; class Aves; order Bucerotiformes; family Upupidae; genus Upupa; species Upupa epops. Next base: position 272,199 of record VZRI01013893.1, on the reverse strand, counting down.
CTCCCTTTGAACCAGCCACTCGTACCTGAAATCCCACTGAAATGAGCACGCGCTGGGCAGGAGGCAGGAAAAGTCCAGGGCAGCCCAGGATGGAGGCTTGTTGCGAGAATGGGCAGAAGCAGCAGAAAATAACAGGTGGAAACATAAACTTCAACTAAAGAGGGTCAGTGCCTGCGCTGCCTTGGCAGTTGTCCTCAAACAAATGATCTGAACTACAGACTCGTGTCCAGCACTTGGCAAGAAGGGTTAGAGATGTAGAGGTGCTTTGGCTTCACCCAACTTGTTGCAAAAGCAGATGTTCCATACCCTTAACAGGGTGGAGAGAGAAATCGCTGGATATATTAGCAGTATGTGCTAACAAAAGCTCTGCACGGGCTGAATTAATACAGTGCAAATTGCTGCTATACTTCTGTTATCCCCGCAGAAACACTCATGATAACCCAGATCTGGAGTTGGTTGAGCTGCTGTGTGGATGCCTTTTCTCCCTTTGACCCACAAGAAAGTGATTTGTATTGCCAACCCAAGTTCTTTGAAGGAAAAAAAACCCCAACCCTTAAACCCAAACAAAGACTTTCATGACTGAGACCAAAATAATGATGATAATGATAATAAAAAAAATAAAAGCCTTTAGAAAATTCTTTTTAACAAAAACAAATGAATAAAGAAAGTTAGGTTTAAGTTAAAACAAATTGTGTGGTAAATATTTGGCTTAGGGAGATGAAATTATACCAGCAACATTATTCAAAGAAGAAATGGGATAAAGGGGAAAACAAGCACGAGGTTAATTTTAATATTAAAATCATACCTTATGTATCAAAATAAAATTTATATTCAAGGAAATTGTGAACCCAAGGGTTCCTTTCAACTATTTGCAGCCTACAAACCACAAGTTGCGCTACGCATGATCAAAGTGCTCCACAATTAGTTTGGTTTTAAATCACTATAATTGTCAGCCTAGGTAGTAATCAGAGAAACATTGTTTTGAAGCAGCAGCAAACTTGCCCTGGTTGTAATCTGGGGGAAATTCAAGAAAAATACTGGGATCTGCCAGTAGCACAGTGCTTGGGGACAGAGTTAAGTTAAACATGTTAAACAGGGGCTCTGTCCCAGGTTCAGGGCACAGTCCACCTGCCTTTGCCCCTGGGTACAAAAAACCCCGAGTGCTGCTCCTCCCGTCACCTCCCTGCCTCAGTTCCTCCCTGGAGAAATCTGGGCACAACCTCGGAGAACTTTGTAAAGTATGATTCATGGAGTGCTATAAAACCCCCAAGCTTCAGGTGATCCTGGATGGTGCTAGTTGTGGAGATGGTGGGAAAAGACAGCTGGTGGAATGATTGGAGCAGAATCCTTGGATGGAGGAGACAGCAGGAGTGCCAAGAATTACTGCAATGCAAGTGTGAGCCTGCTCGAGCATTGCTCTTTTAATAAAGCTGGCAGTGTGTTATCTGGAAGCTGCAACGGATTTCTGAATAGATTCCTTGGTAGCTTCAGGTTGGAGAGCTCTTCCAGGGGCTTTGCCAGCAACACAACAGAAAAGAGGATGAGCTCAAGTGCTTTAGTAATTAGGAACAATGTATTTCTTGTTATTAAAAAGCTCTTCCAGGAAAACAGGAAATAAAGCCAGTCTTGGAAGGAATCATGCTTTCTAGACATTGAAAGGGTCAAGGTAATCTGGACTCTGCCATTGAGAAACTGAAGGAAATTTCCCCACTGGAAGCCTTGCAAAGAGAATTTGCTCAGCAGTACAAATGAATTAAACAACAAGGCTTTGTGCCTGAGGATCTCAAAGAGTTTTCTGCTCTACACCAGGAAATGTAATACCTCCTGGGAGCTGTGCTAAATTGGAAACAGGGACCTTCTCAAAGCTCAACCGCTCTCTGGCTGAGTGCAGCCATGCTTCCACCAGTGTTGGTAGAAAAGACAAGTCATGTTTTGACAACTTGAGTCTTCAGTCGTGACTTTTCTACAGGGATGCAGGAGATTAGCAGGCAGTGTAGGTTTAGTGAAGGAGCAATTTAGAGGAGAGAATTAAATTTGTCACCTTACATCCAGCCAAGCCGGAGGCTTTCCTTGGCTTCAGAGGGACAGGAAAATCATCACCTAGGGTGAATCTCCTGCCTTCTGAAAAAATATGGGGATAACATAGAGATGACAGTGAGAGACTGCACTAGCTGAGGAGCCTCTGCTTTGGACTGACAGTTTCCCCATCTCTGTTCCACTAAAAATGTAGACCTGAAGGAAGTTCAAACCCTGTTTTATTCTGTGTGAGTCATCTCTGCCTCTGTTCTCTTCTAATCACTGAAGAGGCATTAGGGAAGAACAGTAGCAAAGGGCAGGCAACATGGCTGTGAGAGCAAAGGACAATAATTAGTGAGATTGATGGATACAGTAAGGAGAACCAGTGACACAGCTTTCCATGTGAGGACAATGATCCATTTCCTGAGAACCCTTTTGAGTTCCAATGGCCCCAAACACAGAGAGCTTGAGGTAGAAAGGAGGTGACCTGCAGCAGAGCAGAGTGGCTCATGGATAAGATGTGCTGTGTTGTGCTCTCCTAGTTGAATGTAAACAGGTTGTAGCTGTCGTCTTCTATTTTTGCCAAATAACTTACTGCAACTATTTACTTGAAGAAGTCACAATTAGAGTGAATAAAGGAGGGTAACTCAGCTATCACTGTGCACTGTGAGACCTTCTGGCAGCCCAGGTATTACCAAAACTGGGCATGACCACATGGCCATAGCCCCGCAGAATCACCCAGAGCACCTGACAGAGTCTTAGCTGGCTTTGCTGTGACATCTGGCACAGCGCCGTAGGAGCGGCACAAGCAGATGACAACTGATCTGGTGTAAGACTTCTCAGTGAGAGGGCTGCCCTATCTAATTAGGAATAAAGTATTTGTGGACCAAGTTTAGATCAAAGCAATGATTTTTATCTGGTTGTGGCTTTTCTGAATCAATGCTAAAACCCTCCTAACTAGTTTTCACTGCATTACTGACTTACCTGAGGAGCGGGCAGACCTTTTGGCTCCGCTGTCCGTTTCCTTGTTTGGAGTTGTATCGCAAGGTCTTGGTTCTTTTTCATGAGATGTGACAAGGCTGAGCCAGCTCAGGTGGGAGACTGTGACCTGCTACCACAGTGGTTTCATGTGGAGAAGCCTCTTGTGCTTTTGCACAATTTTGAGCATTCACACGAACCAAGGCATTCATGAACAAGTCCCAGTAACATGACAGCACTGCACGCACTTGTCCCCAGCCTCTGATCATACACCATTTGTGACACGTATAGGCTAATGCTTCTCTCTAATTTGATCTCACTATGACTCAACTCACACCACTCAATAAAAGACAGTCCATAAATCTGATGGGTGGGAACAGCAGAACAATCAAGAAAGGGAGAAAAGGTGAACCAAGACAGATTCTAGGATTCCTCTGTTTGTTTGTTTCCTTTTGTCACGAGTAGGTGAGCATCAGAGGTGGAGAGAGTCAGGCGCTGGGACATAGTGATAAAAAAACTCTCCCATTGAGTGGCTTGACTCAGCAATCAAAATCCTGCTGTCGTGGAGCTATGGAAATCAGAAGGCACAGAGGGAGAGAAGTGATAGTTAAGCTGCACCCAGCTCTTTAGCAGCAGTGAAAGCCAGATGTGAAAACAGTTCCCTGAGCAGACAGGACTCAGAGTTGTTTATCTTTCCTTCTGCTCTTCTAGGTTTTTCTTGCTGTTGGGAAGAGCTGGCTGAGAAGGGTGAGGATGGGGGGAATTTGTGCAATTCTTCCGCTTGAGTGTAGAGAACAGAGAACAGAAGGTACAATGAGAAGCCTTTTAAAGTGGTTGTGGATGTGTGAGGTCTGATTCTGTTTTCAAAAACATATCTGTTAGATGTAAGTGCATGGGAGGTCACTGGAGTTCTGCTGCCTTTCAGGGGTGAGGCAGGAGGGAGCTGGATTGCAGGATGGGCAGGCAGCAACATTGTGCTTCTGGAAGAGAGAGCCACCGTGCGATCAGCAGGCTCTGGCAACACAGACAAGAAGGGAGGAAAGACTCTGGGTTTTACTCTGCCCAGCTATTGTCATCGCCAGTCATGGGCAGAGACTTGTGTTTAAAGTCATACCAGTTGCTTGTGATTACGCTAAGTGTTACTCTGGGAACAGCTGGCTGGGGGTTTTAAATGGAGTGGTCTCTGTCTCAGGTGGTCACCTAATGTCCATTTTACTCACTGGATCTAAAGATAGTTTTCCCAGAGCAGAGAATCTAGTCTGTGTGAAAAGACAGGTACTTCCAAGGTGCTTTCTGTGTGGTAGATATCCCTAGTTCATCCAGTCACCCTTGCTTCTACTGACTACCCAAATCATTGCTTGCTTTGGATGGATGGGGACTGGGGCTTTGTAATGATTTTTAGTCAACAGGACAAATAAAAAGGTAGCAGCATGTAAATTTATTTCTGAGGGAGAGACAGATAAAACTGTGTGATAATTTCCTAAGCTTAGAGGAATAGCTATGCTCTCAGGCAAAAATAACTGGTCCTCACCATGCACAGACACAATGTCTTGCCAGTCACCATTCTATTCATTAATACTAAGGTGGTTGTTGCTGCTGAACAAATCCATGATATGCGATGGGCTACAAATGAAGAAAAAAAGGACCAGATATGGGAAGAAGAGATGTGATAGGTCTCAATTTAAGGTTGGCCATGGACTGTATATGACATTCTCGTAAGTAAACTGACAGTGTCCAGGTTTATAATAGCTAAACTACTCAGTTTCCTTTACGTAAACATTTCACTCTAATGGAACATTATACCCAGAACTGTGCTGCAGCAGACATGCATGTGTATGAACTGCATAAAGATAGACCAATAGATAAATAGATATCTGGATTTAATAAACACTCACATTCTAACACTAATAGGCTGGTGAAATCTTACAGAAAGGGAGAGACTGCAGGAAAATACAAAATACTGTCAAGAGTTCACAGACTGGCACAACTGGAAGCACTCAGCATCAGAAGAAGGAGGGTAGGGAGAAGCTGAGATGGAGCAGGCAAATTCTGCATTAAAAATGTTCTCCCATCTTGTAGTGAGGGATGGTGAATGAGCCAGGGAGGAGGGCGCCTGCTATTTCTTCAGAGGTGAAATTATGATCTTCCAAATCAGAACGAGTTACACTAATAACTAGGAAATTAGAAAGATTCAGATACTTTTTCCCAAGTCAGAGGAGCTCTTAAAGTTCTTCTTTAAAGTCATGTAGGTGCTTTTGAAAATCTTATCTTCAACTCCTCTTGGAGGAAGAATGCTTTTCCAGTAGGTAGAGAATTTGTTCAAAGTGATAAAATACACTTGTTGATGTTTCCTTCACTGTCATTCACCAAAATAAACACAACTGGGGAGGCCCCCAAATCCCCTTTGCCTATCACTCTCCCAAAAAATCCTCTTCCAATTCTTGCTCTGGGAACCAAAACCCTACAAGAATGGCAACTCTCTACAGCAACATGTTACAGTTGTGCTGCTTGACAGAATACAGTCCCTGCAGTCAGCATGGAATGCAGGAGGATTCTACATCTGAGAGCCTAGGTGGGAGGGCTCAAATAATCCCCTTCAGTTATTTCCCATGACTTTAGATTTCAAGGTAACTAGGTGAGAAGGAAGAACTTCCTGACAGTGAATGAGCAACAAATCAAACAAAAAATTGACTTAAACAGGGAAAAATTAATTTTTAAGCTCCAGCTTGCCTGCTCTGTATCTGTATTTTAAACTTGCATTGTCTGTTACCCAAGTAAGGTCAACACAGCTCTTACCTCAGCCCAGACACCCTTTTCCGCTCTGTTTTTACAGTGCCTGGGTTTATTTTTCTTCCCTTTATTTGGCTCCATGCCATTTTGTTGGCTGGATATACCGAGGATGGGATGTTCACTGCTCCATCCATGGTGTGCCCAGTGAAGCCAACTCTCCCCAACTGGCTCACTCCATTGATTCTGTCTGCCACCATGTCTACCCCCTGCATTTTGGGGAGCCAGTGGCTCTAGGAGTAAACCCTCTTTTTAGCTGTCTTTTCTTTAGTCTAGGTCAGAACAATAATTAAAGATTTCCCCCTACTTTGCTATGAAAAAGGAATAAAATAGAGGTTGTGCAGCATAGAGCAGCCAAGAGAGGAGCACAAGTGGAGCCCCTACATGTGCGCAGGCACCGCGTACTCTCCCACCAGGGATCTGGCAATCTTGCATGCATGAATTGCCTTGCAACGGCCACTCAGCTGTCATTCTGTCAGGCCCATTTACAAATCGCATAACAGGTTTAATTTTGAAATCTCTCTCCACTTCCCCTCCCCCCACATCCCCCAGCCCTTATTTTGCTGAAATGGATTTACAATGAAACTATTTGAAAAGGAATAATTATCTATATGAGCAACAGCAACACAATGCCTGCAGTGGGGCTGTGGGCACTGCTGGAAGAAATCTCGACATATTAGCAGAGAGCTGTGTATTTCTAACTACACACCCATCGGGTATTTTGGAGGTGTCTCACCAGATTTAAAATCACGCGTGTGTAACTCAGGCATGTGAAGCCTGATTCCAGCTTTTTCTCTTGTGCTGAACACATTTTCAAATAAATCCCCAGCCGTAAGATTGGGTGTGTTTTAGATATTCACCGAGAAACTGGTCACCAAACCCTTGGAAATGCTTTCCAGAGCATTCCTCCCCAATTTATATTTTAAAAAGGGTGACCAGCTGACACTCTGAAAGTGCGGGAGAGCCCGTTTTATGCAGTAGTGGACATGAGGCTGAGGCTTTTTCTATAGTCTCTGTCCATTTCTCTCAGTGAATTGAATCCAGTCAAAGGTCAAACTGGCCAGAGGCACTTTTATTGCCATGGTAACCATGACTTAATCAAACAATCCTGAGATTCCAGGTTTGTGGGAACAGGCAAAGATCTGAAGAGACTGGAATTAATCAATCAAAGGGGGCAGGGAAGAAAATCCTAAGATATATGACTTATCCTTCCAAATCTATTACTCTGTCCTTAAACACACAAGAATTATGCTTTGGACAAAGCCTCTTTTCAGACCAAATACCGCCGATTTCTTGTTTTCTTGTCCTTTTGCCTCAAATTTCCTAACATACCTCTGTCCTACAGCAATCAAACCCCGGCCCCGATTTAACCAACAAGAGAGAAAGAGGGGAAACAACAATTTAGGAAAGCTGAAGGTTATTTTGTGAAAAGCGACTTAAAGGATAAAAACAAGAGGAGAAAAAGAAGAGAAGGAAAGCTGCAGAAAAATGCAGTCGACCACCTCTGATTTGAAAACCTATTATGTTGTTCACAGTGATCTAGTGCAGATCTACAGGCAGTAAATGAATTTTTAAGGTAACTCTGCTTTCTGGCTAACAACTACATCTTCTTGCAATCCCAAGGCTGGGGAACTTGCTCTTGTCTCTGGAGCCATTCAGAAGCGCTGAGCTCACATAGCCTTTTCTGACGGCTTGGCTGCTTAAAGACCATCTTGAGGAACTTGGTGAGCACTGGGGGTTGGTGAACCAGGAATTGAGCTGGGGCTGAGGCTAGTCTTTTATAGGGATATTTTGTGCATCTTTGTTTTCATTTCAGAAGCAGCTTGCTTATGTCTTGCCTCCCGTACTTTGCTTGGGAGTCCTAATGGCTGTGTTTCTCAGTTGGAAGAAGGGGTTGATGTGTAGGGCACTACTCCACCACCATACTACTGTGGGGGAATGCCTTGTGTTCTGTGGCCACCTGACCGTGAGCTATTTAATGTGTATCAGAATAATTGTTTGTTTGGCTTCTAATAAAGTTAATCTCTTGCTTTGTCTTCCTCTGCCCCAGAGAAGTGATAAAGAGTAAAATCATGGAGGTATGACAGGAGTAGGAGGGCTTTGCTAGTTTTGGTGGCAGTAGATGTGACTTGTTATACCTGGTTAAGTGGAGCTATCATGTGTTGTTTTCCAATTTTAGAGAAGACTTAGCTAGGAACCTGAAATATATTTACTCTTGGAAGGTCTGCTGAAGTTGGGTGTCTGACAGGGTGGCACTGGTTTATGGTATGAGTGCACGTTGGGATAGACAGTCATGGGATCACTGAAAAGCTGCTGACTGCCATGCCAGACTGGAAAGCCGGGTTTGTAATGGCATAGCGAGATGTTCACCTTTGTGCCCTGCTCTCAAACGCAAGTCAAGCAAAGAAGCAGCTGCCTATTGTCCAGTGACTACTGTGTCCTAGGGAGATTGCTGCTGAAAATTTGCTATATTCATGTTATATAAGGTAATTCCTTGCAAACCACGAGTCCAACTATTTCAAAAGCAATCAGAGCATGAAAAGAACTGATTGCTTCTTGTTCTTCATGTAGATGTATCTTTACAACAAAGCATGTCCTCTCAGTGCTGTTTCGAGTGATCTCAGCAAACAGACTAATGGATAAATTGTGCCAGAAAACAATCTCCTTTTCTTACTGCCAGATGAGTGGGGGGTCACCTGCAGAGATAGCTGTTGGTAGTTAAAATACTCAGAAAAACAAAGTTAGACAGCAGCCAGAACTCCAAGAGTGGCAGGACACTGGCAGAACAGCAGAGATACTACTGAAGCCTGAGTGTGAGACAGGGAAAGGGCAAATCAATAGTTGAGGAGGCTTGGAAAGAAGGAACATTGACCTGTGTCCAAGGAGAATGTGTTCTTCAGGTGTAAGAAGAGCAAAGTCCCCTTTTGGCTTGGCTGTAAGGAGGCCATGGGAATACCTGAGTGCTTGAGGAACAGAGAAGCCACAGGGAAGGAATGGAAAAGGGACCAAGCATGGTAAAACAGCAAGGTGCAAGAGGAGGCAGAAGGCTGAGAATGTCAAGAGAGAGGCTTTTCCAAGGAAAAAAGGCGACAGAAAATAACAGGGGAGATGAGATTAGAAAGGCAGGGAGACTGAAAACAGCAGTTAGGAGATTTGATGAGCAACTATGTGAGGACACTTCAGACGTGAGGGTGAGGCTTCCCTGATAGTGGAGCACTGCAAAAAATATAGACAAAGAAAGGCTGTGCAGCTCCTGTTCTGGGAGATGAGCAAGATTTGTAGTAAAAGACACTGGTATCAACAGAATTGAGGAGAATTTTAATGTTTTTGATAAGGAAAGGCTATTCTGCATTTCTCATCTGGTGTCTCAAATAATCTTTGAAGACCAGTGCAGAGACCAGCACCGGTAGAAGTGGGTTGCCGCCTCCTGCAGATGTGATGAGTACTCCTCTATCAAAAGTACTGGGAGCAGCAGGCACTCAGCATCACTATGAAAGAAGCCTTAAATGTCCTTTGCTCCTAATCCACTGATCTTCTCTGGGCAAGACTGTGGAAACTGGTGAGACAAGGGACCACAGGCAGGTTACATGCAGAGCCAGCACCACACATGACATATACCAAAATGAAACGCAAGTATAGGAGGTAAAAGCTCCTGTAAAACTCCTTCTCCTTTGCTAAAATTCACTCCAAGTCAGCTTTAACACTTGAGTACCATGGTTCCTGAATGCTACCTTTAAGGGTTAAAGCATTTAAACTATAGGAACAGCCAGGGGCAAAAAGAGGCCCATTTCAATTTGATATGTTGAGGTCCTGCAAAAAAACAGGCTGGGGGGTCTCTAAGTTCTTTGTGCTTTCCTTCCCTCCTGAACCCGAGATGGTTCTGGAGCTCAGGCTGGGCTGTGCTTCACTACCCTTTCTTTCTCTCCCTGCATTGTAGTATAAATTACGTGCTTCCAAAGGGCTCAGGCAGGGCAGAAAGTTTCCATCTCTGGTTTGCATGATGCACAAGGCTTCTTTGCAGGAAGGAACTTAAAGTGGATCTGGAAAGACTGGTGCATGAAGAGGAGATCCGTGCTTCTTACAAGGATTCAAAGCTTTGTGGAAACATCCAACATTCCTCTGCCACCATGAACGCTTCCAGAAGTGGTTGAGACTGGCCCCAATCAGTGTCACTGTCTTCTCAGAGGGACCTCGTCTGCCTTTGATGGTAGATCACAGGACATCTGCCTTTCCTGGAGGAATCAGGATCTGTCCCAGCACACTGTGATGGATAGCAGCTTTTTCCCATTTCCCAACCTTTATCTTGTCCCTATTCTTTGAGACAGGAACAGGCTTGACACCATTTCAAGCAGCATCCCACAGACTCAGCCCCACTCCTGGTTGCACTGTTGGGTTTTACTGCAGTACAAACAGCAGGATTGTCCTGGTGTACGATGAATGTTTAGCTTGCAGAGATATGAGAACACCCTGCGGACTTTACCCCACACTGTAATCAAAAGAGTACTCCTCAGTTTACTCTAGCCTAAGCCTTTCTGCAGGCTGCTGCCTTTTACTTATTATCTTGTATGATAGCAACGATATAAATAGCTGGAACCTTCCTTGAAAAGAACCTGTTGCAGCTGCACTGCAGCTTGCAGTGTGCTCCTTGCCTGCACTGCTATCTCTGCACAAGGAAACACTTCTAGGTTTGCTCCAGGGGTTACAATTAATGGTGATCTCCATCCATTGATCCTGCATCAGCACAAACACTCCTATCTGTAGGTGGTGCCTGCTGTCAGCTCCCACCCTTTAAAATGAAGTTGGCACTTCCTTGTACTTAGAGTTGTAAGCAAAGGTCTCAAGCACATTCTCATTAAGAGCAAGGCTGAAGGTGACTACTAGGGAACAGAAGCATAAAATCTTTCTCGAGTCCTGCACAGAGTGGTCTTCTACCACTGTGCTTCCTTCTTTAAAAACATTTACAAGTATATAGAGGCATTTGCAAGTGCTCATTGAGGGGATCAGAAAAGCCCAATAAGTTGATAATGTTCTCTTACCTTCAGTCAAAGATTGTTAATACCAGAAAGCTGCCTGTGCCCTCACAGGCTCGTCCTTACATAGATGTCTGAGAAGACCTGCTTTTCAGGAGTGAAGAATAGCAGTGTCTGACCAGGAAACTTCCTGAGGGTTTCTTCCAAAGCTTGTTCTGTTGTTTCTTTTTTGTATGGAAGCAGGTAAAGCTCGGAAAGCCACTTCTCTGTTACCACGATAGACCTTACTCCTACTGCTGTAGCTGCACAGGTATTGGTCCTTTCCAGGGCAGGTGGTGATAAATCTGGCTAATGCAGACCACTGAGTGCTTAATAAGGTACTTTTTGGAATATGTTTTTGGGGAATCGTTGCCTGCCACCAAGCAAAGTCTGTAAACCATGTGTATATCTTAAGAAACTTAAGTACTTGGAAGAGACCACTCAGAGTACTGAGCTGAGGGAGGTGGGTCTCTTTAGCTTGGAGAAGAGGAGGTTGAGGGGTGAGCTCAGTCGTGTCTATAAATATAGGAGGAGTGGGTGTCAGGAGGATGGAGCCAGGCTCTTCTCGAGGTCATCTGGTGATAGGACAAGGGGCAATGGGTGCAAGCTGGAACAGAGGATGTTCCACATCAATATCAGAAGGAACTTCTTCATGGTGAGGGTGACGGAGCACTGGAACAGGCTGCCCAGTGGGTTTGTGGAGTCTCCATCTCTGGAGACATTCAAGACCCATCTGGATGTGTTCCTATGTGACTTGGTCTGGGTGATCCTGCTGTGGCAGGGGGATTGGACCGGATGATTTTCAAGGTCCCTTCCAATCCCTGATGGTTCTGTGACACTGATAGATCAGTTTTATCACATTCTGCACTCATACAGTCTGGGTCTGTGGTTTTGCAAGGGATCTCTCAATTCCACAGGTTTCTACTTCCATGTTATTAAGCTCCAATATGACATTTCTCTGCAGCATCACTCAGAACAAGCTATACTATTTACTTTCTTAGTTTTCATCTCATGTGTAGAATAGTTCTAAATCATCACAAACTCTGGTATTGAACTGTCTCTCAAAGAGCTCCTATAAAACTCTATCTATCTGGACTTTTCAGCAGATGTTTTAAGGCATAGAAGCAGCATGTGATGTTGGTTGGAAAGCTTTGGCATGGAGGTGTTTATTTCCAAATGATGAATGTGCAGAATCCCGAAGAAAGGCTAAGTGACTACGTCCAAGATGTCTTGCTAGCTGAGAAAACTCTAAAAGTTACCTCCAAAACTTCCGTGTGTGAAAGCACCTGACTCAGCTCAGAGAAAAATATCTAATGTCTAAACATAAATCCATTCCTCTTCTAAAAATAATTAAAAAAGTAACATCCATTAATTTTTTTCAGGAAATAAAACCAATTTGGACTCCCCGCATTTCTATTCCAAGAGCAAAAAAAGCCTTCCAAAGTTACAAAAATGATATTGCTAAACAAAACCTGCAGCTCTGTGCTGACCTCCCTTCTCAACAGCACGTGAAGTTCAGTAGAAGTTGATCAATTTACACCCCTTAGTGTCCACTTGCAGAGAATGCAACTATTCAACCAGAGGCCCAGCAGTGCCGGACGTGCAGGCAGGAAGCTGCATCAAGCTGCTTTTGAGGAAATCACACTTTTTGGATAAATACTGGTCATCTGCAAACATTTTTCTCTCCAAGATGTGTGTGCTTCTCTAATGTTTAGAATAAGAATGTAGTGCTAGGGATTGGGAATATAGTTTTCACATATTTCATTACTTCAGCTTTAAAGCAGCATGATAATATTAGTGGTAGCCTTTAACATTAACTTTGTTCTGGAACTTCCAGGCTTCAAAAACTAATGAGGAGTAAAATCGAGGGGAAAAAAGTCTTCCGACAAGCTGCTCTTCAGCACCTTTTTAATGGATAACAGATTTACCATCATCACACAGCACTTGCAGTGCCTTATGACAAGACACGCAGGGTAACGCAATGCATCATCTACAAAAGGCTACAATTTCTTAGAGAATTTCTCTATAACTCGATAGAGGATGACTCGTTTACAGAGGCTTCTGAACAGTTTCCTCTGAACAACCTAAACCTAGAGTTTCCCAGTGCAATCAGCACCGGATACTTTCTTAACAGACACTGTAAAATGGTCTCTGCTTCTGTGAAATTTGGAGAGTGAAGCATGATGATATCTTCTATCTTTCAGCACTTCAGAAGGAGTTTTCAGGGAAGCCCAGGATCCAGGCAGGCAATGGGAAACAGCAGGTTTTCACTGTACCTGGTGTTCTGTTTCCAGAGGTACTCGAGGAGTTTGATGCTCCTGGAGCCTGGCTTGTTTTCATTTTCAGTATTCAGATGCGAATTCTGGATGAGTATTTCTCAAATCTTTCAGCTGCTGGGTGGCAGGGGGGTTGGAACTAGATGATCTTTAAGGTCCCTTCCAACCTGAACCGTTCTAGGAATCTAGGATGCTTTTGTGCATTTGCCTAGCAGGGGAGCACTTCAGAGAGGGTAAAAGCATCAAATGCTCCTTCCCACACAGGGAAAGCAGGGTGATGAAAGACGTGTAAACATAAAGCTTAAACCCAAATTATCAGGTGTTATTGAAAGTCTAAATTTTTTTAATTAAAAAAGATTTTGATCAACAGAGTTGTTCTAGCTGATGTGAGCACAGACTTCGCTGCAGCAGGCACAGCTACTTCTCTAATCAGCTAGAGTCAAGACTTCCCCTCCTGCTCTGTTTTTTCCCTAGCTGTAAATGGCAGATCTAGAAATATACCCTGCTTACTTGTCCTGGGTTTGCCTTTTCACTCAAGAAAGTATACTCTACACTTAAAACATTTTTAAAAGCATTCTTCAAACTTCTCCAGGCAGGTCGATGGATAGTTGAAACTCAAATGACCCAGGAGCACTGAGTAATCCGCTAGTTTTTATTTACCTCTCCTCTCCACTTCTACAAGCAATGATTTGTTTTCCTCCTTCCTCTTGATAGTCTCTATAATACACTCAGATTGTAAAGTGAACTGAATTTTGGCTCTCTCACATTATCTGTAGTGTCTCATTAGCCTCGGTACCCTTATAACCCCTCTCTGAATCATCATTTGTATATAGATGTTTGACATATCAGCTGATTGTCCTTTTGTTGCTGCCTTTTGCCATCTCTTCCGAAAGGCAATGAAGCTATTTCTGTTGATACTTAAATATCACAATTTCTCCTGCTATCACTAATAGCATAATGGCAGAGCATTTTTGTGTGACGTCATACAAACAAGGTGGAACTGAACGAGAGCATCATTGAAAGGTAAACCTCATAAAGTTCATTCAAATAAGAGTGAGCAACAACTCTGGATCGAGGAAGTGTTGTTTTACAGGCACCAAGCATTGAACGAAATCGTCCCAGGGTCGTTTGTCAGGGGAGATTTGATGTGGGAGAAAGTACCATAATGTTTGTGTACATAAATGACCACAAAATACACTCATGAACACAGAAAATAGGTGTCTGCATGCCACTGGAGACCACTGAGTCACAGAACGATTCCTGTTTTCACCATTCTCATAGGGTGCGGTGAGGATAACTTCTCTATGGGCTAATAAACAGTTAGCCAGATCCTGCTGTGGCAGGGCGATTGGACTGGATGATCTTTCCAGGTCGCTTCCAATCCATAATGTTCTGTTCTGCTACTTGATCTAGGTGTCCTGCTGTGGCAGGTGGATTGGACTGATGATCTTTCGAGGTGCCTTCCAATCCCTGATGGATTGCAAAATGGTTCTACATTAAATTAATATCTTGTGCTTCTATCTAGCCAAGGAAATGTTACGCACCCCTGCGCTTTCTCCACTCTGTATGATGTTCTAGCATGAGGTTCTGGCATGCATATGGCTTTGTGTTCATTTGCTTTCATGCCACCCCATAGTTGCAACCCGTTTGCTGGTTTTCTGATGACTTCTGTACTGGCAGCTGCCATTTTTTAAAAAAGATAATTAGAAATATTGTTCCTACTTGGTTGGGTTTTTAACCCAGTAAGTCACCCTGCCTGGGGGCATCCCTGAAAGCTGATCCTGCTGCTGCAGATCTACAGGCATGGCAGTGGCCCTTCTCTAGGTTTTTCTCAGTGACAGCAGGCAGTGCCAGGGCAAGACTGCGGTGGCTGCTGTGTCGGTTCCTAGGGAGGCAACAGACACTTCTGTAGGAACATTTGCTGCCCAGCACCCACCAGGCTTCATTTTCCCCTCTGTGTGACCCAGGGAAAGGAAAAGCACTGAGAAACAGAACACTGAAAGGTGTCAAGGGGCTCACCTTCTTTTACATGGGGGCAAAAGCAGGTGGCAGGCTTGAGTCTGCTCTGTTCCAAATGCAAACAGTTTTGCCTTGTATTCCAACAGGTAGCTCATTGGGGATCCCTGTTCCTACTTGGTTAACTAAGCATTAACATGTCAGTGTGTGTTACTGCGCACAGGTAGGTTAGGGCTTTCACAGAAATCAGAAGGCTCGTTTTTCACCACTTGCTTTATTTTAGCTTTTGGAATGGGTGAGCATTTGTTTTCTTCTCCTGAGTAGTCACACTGTTATGATGGAGAAACTGAAGGGCCCAGTTACCTGCTCTGTGATGTTTGTGAAGCAATTAGGACTGTCAGAGTGTGATTAGAACCAAGAAGTTATCGCTTTTTTCTTGAGGCAGGAGGGGTGCCTGTTTACAGGTGAGTATGCACCAGATCTACAATGGGAACGATTTCTTCACCCACTATGTGATCTCCTCTGCTTCCTTACTGGATGGATGTATACAGCTATATAGATTTTTGCACATGAATTAACACTTGTAGCTGAGAGCAGTAAACTCACAAATGGACTATTACTTTTTATAGCCTTTTAGCAGAGTCAGCCTAATGGAGCAAAACCGTCAACAAATTAAGATGCCTGTGACAGGGCTTCGAGCAGGAATCATAACCCATCGCTTGGGACACATCTGCAAAGTTCTGTTGAGTTAGCATGTGTCTCATGTGTTGGCAAATAGTAAACAACAAGATAAAAGAGATAAGGCAATAGTATGTGACGGGTGGGTCTCAGGAGGATGGAGCCACGCTCTTCTCAGGGCCATCTGGTGATAGGACAAGGGGCACTGGGTGAGAGGTGGAACAGAGTAAGTTCCATATCAATATCAGAAGAAACTTCTTCATGGTGAGGGTGCTGGAACATTGAAGCAAGCTCTTCAGGTGGGTTGTGGAGTCTCCTTCTCTGGAGATGTTCAAGACCTGCCTGGATATGTTCTTGTGTGACTCGGTCTAGGTGATCCTGCTGTGGCAGGGGGATTGGACTAGATGATCTTTCAAGGTCGCTTCCGATTCCTAATGATTCTATGATTCTCTGCTCTTGGTGATGTTTTCAAAGCAAGGAACTGATTTCCTTTCGTATCTGTGAAGAATCTGACACCTGTAGTGCTACAGGATATCAGACAATGCCTAAAGTAAAAGTTACAGTCATATATTTCTATTTATGGCATTGTACATATTTTGGACATTGTATGTTTACCAGGCAAGGGAACATCTGATCCACTTGAGAGAGTGTCTTTAAGCCATGGACAGATGTTTCATAGTGCAGATGCAGAGCTTACGGTGCTGGTTGCCTGAGCATCAAACTGGAGTAAGAATGGCTGTGAGAGCTATTAAATATGTTCAAAACAAGACACCTTCTCCAGCAGACACTCCACTGTAATCTAAAATGCTGGGGTTTCTGGGGGATGCATGTGGCTTTAGCTTAGTGTTTGTGGTTTGGTTTTTCGCTTTGCTTTTGTTTTTTTAAGTGAAGATGTGGAGGTGACTGAGCAGATGCTGCACTTGCAGATGCGTGGTGACTCATCTGGTGCATGGGAGTTAACACAGAAAGCAGCTACCCACCTCAGCCCTTTCTGCCTCTCTTAGTCTGGTGTTCAACCCTGTAATTCTGCTTTTTAATAGGAGTCTCAGTATGTAGCATCTTTTACCTTATCAAAGATAGTATTTTGGTGAACTTTAGCTCTTACCTTGTTTTAGAGCTGGCTGGTGGGGCTGTTGCATCTGACATTGGTTCGTTTTCTGTCCCACCTTTCCAAAGCTTAACTCTGCATTTGATAAGAGACATGATATACACGTTGAAGACCCAGCCCATGTTGTGCACTGACAGAGAGCTTTTCTCTGCTGCATTCTTACCAGAAGTTGTTGCTTATATGCAGCATCACATCATGCACTTGTGTGTGCTTCTTCAGAGGAGTTCCCCTCCAGATCCCCAATTCCTCTACTAATTAGTAACTCAAAGCCCAAACTTAGAGACATTCAAGTTGTTTTCACTCCTCTGTCTTGAACTTTCATTTCCCTGTAGATTTGCTTGAACTTCATTCAATATAATGTGAAGGATTGCTTCCCTCCTAACACCTTGTGATATTCTGCTAAGAACATCCAATGTTACACTTGTAGCACAATTATGTTTCCCCAAAGGTGTAAAATGTATCTGCATCCATAGCTTATTAAAAGAGAGTAATAATTCTGCTGTTAATATAACAATTCAGAGCCAAGAAAACTCCCTCATCCTTTTCATACAGCTGCTATAACACGGTACAAGGGCAGAACACCTTAAACCAGTTTAATCCCTCCTTTTCACCCCCTAGCAATGTACATTGGCCCAAGAGAGAAACATGAATTGCAGGTTTAATTTATTAATATGCAATAGTGATAATGTTAAAAGAACAATATATAAAACCCACACAGAACTGGATTACACAGTAGGTAGGGGAAAGCCTAGAGTTAATATTTAATACAGCATTACATGGCCAATAATGACTTACCATCCAAGGAGCAAAAGAGGGAGAACTCTGCAGGTGCTTGAGCAGAGGAGCTGGGGAAGCAGCCTCTGCCTTCAAATGCACAATTGTACCCAACCAGCTGTCCTCTGGCTGAGCCTCCTCTGCTGGGGATCCACAGAGATAGTGGTGTTTTCCACGAGTGCCAAATGCTGGGGCAGTTCCCAGCTATCACTTTGTCCACTTTAAAATCTCTCACTGCTTCGATTTAACAGGCACACAAGAATCAGAGCAGCCGAAACAAGTGGCACAGACCCAGCGCACAGCAAAACGAGAGCCTTCACAGCTCAGAGCATTTCAGTAAGCAAGGCATGGAACCAACTGCCTCAATTCAGCTAAATTGTTCACTTTAGCTTGGATGATTAAACTTTCGCCAGTAGCCAAAGCATCCCACAGCCTCAGCAGTGATACAGACACATTAATGTTTCACTAGCTTTGCCCTACAGTCTGAAACCAGAAAGATTTGCATGAATGGAAAGTGTTTCAGCCTCTAAGAAATGGCAGGTTTCAAACATTTCTTCGTTTGCTTTCCTGCCCCTTTCCTAAAATTAACAGAGAGGAAAGACTGAATGTGAATGAATAAACTGCTGTGCTTTTCTAGCCTTAGTGAGCCTTTGATGTACAGCCTGCACTGGGGAGCAGGACACGCTCAGAGGGCAGGTTGAGAGAGCGATGAGATGAAGAGGTAGATGCCAGCCAGGCCTTGGCTACCTTGCAGGTTTCCTGCTCTGCTCTGAATTTATTGAGTAATGGACTGAGGTCCAAGCTGACCATCTAGCCAGCCTGCTGCTTGGCACATACATGGGTACACAGACCTAAGAGACTACAACAGCAAATGTGGTCAAAAAACGGGACCTACTTGTCTCTGTTGATTGAAGAGTCCAAGTCTGACAGCCAAGGCTCTGTTGCCTGTTGTGTCTGTAGATTCATCCCATTTCTGTGTCCTCTTGCAGCCTTTACTTTGCTGGAGCTGATTGCTGCCTTCGTGGCACAGTCTGAATGAGAAGAGCCAGGTCAGCTCCTCAAAGCTCTGCTGCTTTAAGCTAATTCATCTCCTCTTGAATGCCACACAAGGTGCTCAGCATTTAAACAGCAGCGATCTCTAAAAGGCAGGAGGAGGCTGTGGAGATGGGAAACCAGGGCAAACCATCAGAACCACCTCTCAGCTAAAACACAGGCAGCTGGAGGAGGTTTGCTCTGCTGCAGGTTGTGGATCAGAGTCCACAAACACAAGGGAAGAAGAAAAGCAGTTGGGATTGTTCTTTCAGCCCCTTCCTTCCTGCGGAGAGTAGATAGAAGAGGATGATTGTAGCAGCGGTGCTTGTACAAGTTAGCAATCATCTCTGTAAGTATTCTCTCTGGCATTTCTCAAGTGCCAGAGGCTGGGTGGGTTAATGCAGGTCACAGCTGGCCTGTGCTGAGATTTCATGTCACACCTCTTGCTCTTACACATGGAGCTTCCATTATTTATGTGGTACTTCTTTCAGAAGGCTTATTTCTAGCTAGTTAGCTGAATTCATGCATTTGTTGTCATCCAAAATGGGAGGCTAACGGCAGGCTGGACCCCTGGCTGAGCTGAAGAGGTGAGTCTTCCTCCCTCTGTGAGAAGAGAGGGCTCAGGAAGAGCCACGTCTCTGCTTGGCCATTCCAGCCTTCAAAGAACTTTGTGGTCTTCTACTTTCCTCTCATGGTTGCCAGTGCTCTGTAATTCCCTGTATTGTGGTGAATGTTTTTGAGTTTTATTTTGAAGCTTGTTAGATTAGTGATTCTGTTTCTCCCCACTCAAAGATCTGTGTGGTGGGTGCCAGGGTTTTGTAAGCAATTACCTCTGTGTTGGATTGTCACTTACCCGAGGGAAAAGGGGGCTACAAGGAGGAGGTTTGCACAGGGCTTTCACAGAATCATTTAGATTGGAAAAGACCTTCAAAGTCATTGAGTCCAACCGTTGAACCAACTCTACCAAGCCCACTGCTAAACCATGTCCTTTAGCTCCATATCTGCATGTAGGGTGTGAGACAACTCCCAGTACATCTGTGGATCAACACAGGACCAAGCCACCTTGAGAAGGCAACTGTGAATGCTGTGCTCATGGTAATAGAACTACAGTTGCTGGATTGAAGTGAGAGCACTTCGCTGGCTCCCAGGTCTCATTGAGCAGGTCATGAGGCTGGAGACATAAATGAACCTCATCAGTAAAGGGAGTTCTATATCAGCTAATCTCTGCTTTGTGATTAGGTAAGAAGAAAAAAAATCTGGCTGCACAGTTTTTGTGGTTTTAAATATTTCATTTTATGGCATCAGTCAGCTATGGGGATGTGAGAGACCAGGTGAAAAAGAAAAATGCAAGACAGAAAAAGAAGAAAAGGGTCATCCTTTTCATGGCAAATGATTCTGCCCTGGGCTGAAGAGTGCAGAAGGAGAGAATGACAGACAAGTGCTCAACCGGCAGTTGAAAAGTAAACCTGAAAAAGAGCTGAGAGGAAATAGGAGGGAGTTATTCTGCAGCAGAGGGAAGAAAGATTAAGATCTGACCTAAATACAAAGATCACTCCCATCCTGCCCCCCATTTGCTAGGTCAGGAGAGGTAATAAGGAGAGCATGATGTCCCCAGGACTGCTATGAAATTCCTCCAAGGTTTTGATCCTGCATAAGGAGGCTCATCAGGAAACACAAGGTAGCTGTGCTGCACCACATGTGAGCTGGCATCTGCCTGGATGCTGGCAAGGTCGAGTGCAGGCGAAATAATCTTATTCACTGTGTGTCCCCATTCCTCAGCTCCTCACATCAGGTAAAAGCCAAGAGGTGGAGGATGGTACATGTGGAGCAACGGGTGAGAGTTATTTTAGCCTGCAAGTGAGATGCTTTTTGTCAGTGCTCGGCTTAACAGCAGCATGTTGGCCCCTGCTGTGTGCAGAATCTGACCCCCTCAGTTCTTTTTATGTGCTTTTCCCCTGCCCTGTGGTGGGTCAGGCTTTTGCTGTTGTCCATCTCAAAATAAGGGTGTGTAGCTCAGTTGAACAATGTAATATAATGACAAACTGCCAGTAGGTGACGAGTATAAAAATCTCAAGAAATACCCTAAGAAACAGCAGAGGAATAGAACTAGGAGTAGTAAAGTCGGGTTGATAAAGGAAGAGTCACCTGAAAAGTCTCCTGGGAGGTCTGCTATGCAGAGGCATGGCCTCTTGGGATAAATGTGATCCTTCCAATGAAACCATTCATAAATTATGTGCACTGTTTGCTTTTAAAAGCCTTGCAGCAGAGACAGCCATCCATATCAAGTCACCTGTTAACTCTTGATATTTCCAGCCTCTTTTCTTTGCCTGTTGCCAGTTCCCTGATTACAAGGCTTTCTTACACTAAGGAGTTATCCACTCTTATCCATGTGAGCAAGGCTTGCTCTATGTGAAACTCATCCAGAAGTAATTTAACAACCAGCTCAAAATTCCAGCTGTTTCACCTGGACATTGCTGCACTATGTTTGTATCCTGGGCCTGAAGTAATTCTTTTAAAGTGTTCAAAAATCCTGTCAAAATATGGTTTAATTTAAAATTACATGGGTACCTTATTCATGGGGAATTCAACCAGTCACGTCCATTTAAATTCTGCACAAGGTTTGGACCACATTATCTCTCTAACCAGGCTTGGATCTCTGATTGTAACTGAACCCCGATATTTGTGCTTAAATTCTCTAATATGAACTGTGAAAAAGCACTATGCTCATGGGCTCTGCTGATGAAACCTTTGGGTCTTTTTGTCAGATGTATTTAAGCAATGTTAGGAGTTGTTTGTGGAAAAAGACATTGGAAATGTACAAATCTCTTTAGGGACTGGCAGTGAACAACAAACCCATGTGTATAACATGAAAATTAATCTTCTATCTGCTGGCTTTGCTGAACACGACACACAGAGCTTTTTTCCACCCAAGTATTTGAGAAAACATTGATTTGATCCATTTAAGTGATGAATACCCACAGAAAGAAACCTTTATTTTTTCCCCTCTGGAATGATAACCTTGGGCAGATTAGAGCAGCTAGGTAAGAAATCCAGCAAGTATTTATCAAAGGCTTCTAAGACAGTACAAACTCTAGTGAGTTCAAAAGCAAGAGACTTTTAGTCTTCATACAACTGACAGGGTCATAACGTTTCAAGAATGCCAGGAATCCTTGTGGCTGTTCCATTAAACACCCCTGATTAGTGAACGTGCTGATAAACTTTGAGAGTCAGAGGTCAACTTTGTGGAGCCAAAGGTACCCCAGGTATCTGAAAATGTCTCCAGAATTCACACTCCTCTGGCACAGTTAACCCTTTCCATCACTCCCCCCATGGAGGCTCAAAAACAGAAAGAGGATAACAGTTTTCAAGACAGTTCTGCGGAGATGTTGAGGTATTCTGAAAACTGTGGGAGAAATTACCTCAGGCACCTCCTATGGAAATGTTCGTGACAGCTGGTTGCTCTTTGATTTCAGCTTGAGCTCACAGTTAACATGAGTGTAAAATACTGTTTTGCCACAGGCTCATCCAGCCTCTCGCTCCTGAGCTTCAGGTGATACAACTATGGCAGCAGGCTGAGCATTAAACTACCTCCAGAGCTATCGAATGACAATCATGATTGTAGTTCCAAAATACCCAGGACCAGTCACATCACCTTGTCACCACACAAATCGCTCTGCTCTGTTACGGTTTTGTTGCAAGAGCTACAGCTTTACACTTACAAACTGCCTGTAGGGAGCAATTGAGAAGTCGGTGAAAATATGGGCTGTGTGCCCAGCCCTTGCTTTGGCAGGGCATTCGTTTAACTCAGCACAACCAGAGGGATCCCAGAAAGGTTGAATTATCCCAGCAGCTCCCCAGGGTGGTAGCCCATTTTCCAGACAATTGCTCTAGCCAGCAAGTCCATCCCAATGCAGTAAGGACATTGCTTCTGCCTCCATCTCCAAGGCAGCAGCATGGAGCTCAAAGTTTAACTGGTCCTGCGATGTATGGCTTTTCATTCCACACTCTGATTATGAGCTGCTAGAGGTGCTGAGGATTCATGTCCACTGAGGGCCACAGCGTGACCCCATCAGTTTCTTTGAAAATCAATAGGAAAACTGTCGGTGAATGCAAAGGAAGCAGGAACAGTCAGAGTAAAGACAAGTGATGTCCTGTAATGGCTGTAATGATTCTGAAACACGCAAGGTCACAGATAATTAGGAACCTAATTCTCCTTTGAAAGAATCTGTCAAGTTACTTCCCTACCTCAAAAACAATTGCTGTTTGATGTTATTTATGGGCTAACAAACTCATTGAAGGTAGTCTGAATGGAGGCTGTACAACCTTTCCTACCCAGGTGGGATTGGGTAGCCCCAGCTGCAGAAGAAAACCCAGGTAAAGAGGTTTTCTTTGTTGCAGTAAAATAGCCCTGATAGGAGATTGTTCACAAAGGTACCAGTGCTGCAGCAAGAACCACAACAGCAGTTCTGTTCATCAAAACCCTCACTAGTTTATGCTAGAGAAATCTCCCCATCTGGATGCTTTTTGTTCACAAGTGTTGTGAAATGGAGAGAAACAAAAGTAGGGGAGCTGTCCTGGGATCAGGTGGACAGCCCATAGCAAACCAGGAGCCTGAGCAGGAGCTACCACGAGCTTTACAGAAGAAATCAAAACCTGGGGACTCTTTCCCAGCATATATTGCATCTACACTCCAGGAAGAGGATGCTGAGCTCTGCAGGCTGCATCTGGTAGGATTTTGAAAGCAGTGTAAAATGCTGCTTAGAGATGCAAAGCGAAAGAGTCAGTAAATGCCAACACTAAATGCCAGAATCCTTCCTCTCTACCACAGTTCTACACAGTTGGGTTTAGTTTTATTTCTATTGTGAAGAGCAAGGGGAGCATTGGTCTCCTGTAGGAGAGAGGTAAAAAGTTTTATAATAAGCAGTTGTGTCAACTGAGAAGAGGGGCTCTTTTCCCTGGGCACTGCGTGTGCCTGGAGCTGGTGGTGAGGAAGCTGTGGGCGTGGATCCAGACCCAAAGCCACTTCCAAACAATAGAGATACAAGGCAAACGTGGACTTCAGCACAAGGGTGGGTGTCAGCTAAAAGCCTCCAGTGTGAGTTTACTCACAGCTCAAAGGCCAGGGCCATAAGCGGTGCAATAGCAACACCACAGCATGCAAAATTTTGGGATTAGGCTAGGTAGCAGAGACAGCCAACAGAAGGGAAAGGCTACACAGCCCTTAATGTAAGTATTTCTTTATAGATACTAATTGTCAATGGCATTCTGAGACGTTTCTGGCAATGTGGAGTGTTGGTTGCGCTTTTTCAAAGTTGCTTCTTTCTTCTTTTCATGGCTGCTTCAACATCAGCAAGGTCCCAGACTTGAGCAGAGAAGTCTTTCTCCTTTTCCTGTTGAAAGAACAGTGTATCTACAATAGTTTGGATCATCTGACACTTGAGGCCATGGTCTAGTGGTTTCGGAGTTGTTGGGATGAAGGTTGGACTTGATGGTCCTGGAGGTCCTTTCCAGCCATAATGATGCTATGATTTTAACTTCACAGATATGAGATAGAGCAAAGCTGAAAAGAAAACGTGGTTGCAAGAAGAAGGATCAAACAGATGGAAATATGATTGAGTTTTCAGGGTCCTGCATCTTGTCCTATACTCGATGAAGATAGGGAATTAGCAAAGATGAGCTATTGGCTGGCTCCACACGAGGTCATCTGGTGGAGCTCTTTCAGCACTGAGCATTTAAACTCATTTCAAGACGGAAACACCAAGTTCCAAGACCAGAAAAAAACTGTATGTAGTTCAAAAACCAGCTAAGATTTCTGTAAAGCAAAGAATTTACCTCACCTCTAGTTTACACATCCCAGCCACTTAAAAATGAAAAATTAGGTATACAGCAAATATTATAAGGCTGTCTAAACCTCTCTGTGTGGTTATGAATTACAAATGATGTATTTCCTCACATCCAGGTATGGTTTTCTCCAGTGGAGTTCTTTGTGACATGCTATTTTGTTATCTATATTTGCATCTGTTGAAAAAGAACTTCAAAACTGCAGAACTAGTCAATACCCTGTCCAGGCACAGCATGAGCATATCAAGTCCTTTCAGCCAGACCAGCGCTGGGTTTCTGACAGCTCACCTTGGGTGTCTCCATGTTATTGTAGTTGAGAGTATCATATATGTATAGGTGAGGGGCCATGGAGCAAACAGAGCTCTATGCGATCTAGCTCAGATGAGCAGTTATTACCTTGAGCCAAGGTAAGGGAGAGAGTGCAGCAGTGGCTGGGTAGGGAATGAGAAGGTCCAGAAGGGCAGAACAAAGTTTTCTCAGTGGAACTCAACCACAGCTGGGAATCCTTTTCAAGAGCTGGGGAGCTAGCTCAGCTATTGGGATCATCATGCATTGATGTGTCTATGTCAGAGGCTTCCCTGATGTGTGACATGAAGACAGCTTCACCTGCCCTGGGAGCACTGGGAGGATAAGTTCTCCTGAGAGAGAAGGTGACGTATGCTGAGTCTGCTGATGGTAGATGATCTCAGTGAGAGACTGCAATTTATGCATATTTTTCTACTCAGGCTTCAACATGAGCTCCACTACCCAGGTCTCAGCTACTTCCTATGTGTTTGCTACAGCAGACTGCATTTGGAGAGAAACTGTTATCCCACCCGGATTATGGTTTATTGTCAATACCTAAACTGGGCTGGATTATAGAGCAATTGGTGTAGAATCAAAACTGAACAAAAACATGTGTTTGGCTTCTCTCTCCATCCCTATGGATCTACTCCCTTTCACACAGATCCTTTCCACACCTCTTCTTCAATTTAAGGTGGCCTTACAGAGAAAAGAAAAGCCAGATAGGCTAAAATGAGTGCTTAACTCCGCAGTCTCTTTACTCTGATATTCTACTTCCCCCCCCCC
>VZRI01013893.1:227725-246657 GCA_013397515.1 Upupa epops | reverse complement strand
CCCCCCCCCCCCCTCAATTTTCAGTAGGTCAGCCTTTGTTTCTAAGCAGTGCTGTACCAATTGGCAGATGTATGGGATTGATGTTTGCTGGGTGTTTGTTAACACAGAGCTTTGGTTATCTGTGAGCTTTTGCTTTTTCCTTTGAACAAAGGCTACTGCTCAAGGGGAAAACAGTCAAGATCCAATGATATGTCATGTTACATGTGCATGTGTGTCCCAGCAGCAAATAATATCCTCTTGCATCAACATCTACTCTCTTCTGTCCCTTCTATTATTCAAAGATGTTTTAAAATTTCTTATCAGGGCCCAAACACAACTTTCACTCCAGCACAAAACACTTGAAGTGCTGTTGTTGCTCTATATGTGAAATATCTGGAGCCCAGATTTGTAGTCAGGATTTCAGGCACATTTTTGTGGCCTCATAGTTGTTGTTTAGTTTTTAAAAAGAAAGAAAGAAGGAAAAACTATTTTAATAATTTCACTTGAGTTTTCATAATTTCTAATGTCCACAGCATCCTTCCAGATGTCTTTCTGCCTGACTGACCCTCCTGTCAATGCTTATTAATTTCATGGCTATCTTTTAAAGTGTGTTTGGAAACAAACAGGAAAAGTTACTCTAAGGTCAAGAAAGAGTCCAGGGAAGTGAAATGGGAATGTTCACACTCTACAATATTTTTGTAGATTTTTCTGGCTAGCTCTTAAAACAGGCTTTATGCATACTGGTCTGTACAGCATCCCTGAAGAGGGAAGTCACCATTCAAGTTCTGGATGTGAGAAGAGACACCAAGGTGTTAGTTGCCAAAGTGAATCAGAGAGGCACTTACAGAAAAAGGAGGTCCAAGGCTCTAATTCCTGAGTAAGCTCTCCATCAGAAGATGGAGAAGTAAAATTTGGACATCTCACTCAGAGTGAGGACCATGGTTACTTAAACAACCGTCCACTGGGATAACCTGGGAGTTTTATACGTGTTGAAAACCTTGGGACTCTACAGGCACCAGGAGCAGTGAGGCTGAAATGTCCTCAGCTTGCAAAGTGTTTACCCAGACCTGTAGCTCTTTTGATTTGATGTGTGTACCAGCTTAGTGTAAAACAAAATCTGTCCAATGATTTAAACCTAGAAATAAAACTTGGTTTTCTCTGAGAGCATCACAGGTGAGGCCACCTGCTTTTGGTTTTTGCTATTCTGCCACATTCATCCACGTGGAGAGCTGTGGTTATGGCCTTCAGCTCTTCAAAAGAAAAGCGAAGAAACATCAGCCATAGCTGAAAAAATCCAAGGACAAGGGTGTTGGTAGTCCCAGATGGAGTTCCAGAGTTGTGAGTTACTGGTGTCTTGGCACACGTGGCCTCTTTTCCCGTTTCCCTTTGTGGAAATAATGAGCCCCCAGACCTGGGTGCTCAACACAGGGGCGATAGGGGTCAGGCAACACAGGTTTTATACCCTTCTGAGTGCTGTGAGAAGAGCTTCTAAAGAAAGGGCAGCCGACCCTGAACCAGCAGTAACACACGAAAGCCCTGTGTGGGGGTCATGATGGGAGCGGGGGTCGCCGGGGCTGCGGCAGCGGGCAGGAGCCGATTGTCGAGGAAAACACGATGGAACTTAGAGCGAAGTGAATTTTGAACGCCCTGAGCAACAGCGCGGTGCTGAACAAGTGATGGAAACAGGGTCAATGCTGTGTCCCCGCCAAGCGGTACCGGGACGGCGGGTGCGGGGGGGTCCGGGCTGCGGGTCCCGGGCCCGCAGTGCTCTCTAGCGGTCGCACACTCTGCGGGTCCCTAACCAGCGGTATGAGCCCCTGCACCGAGCCCGGAGGGGTAACCTGGAACCTTGGTCAGCGGTGGGGCTGGAAATGGGACGATGTTTTGCCAGCTGCAATGGGCTTTCCAAAGCCACCGTCATAACGTACATCCCCGACGTGTTTGGCTGCGCCGAGGAGGGCTGGGCTGTTCCGCACATAGCAGCTCTTCCAGGCTAGGAAAATCTTGATGTAGGCCAATGACCCAGTTGCATTCGTCTTTACTAACACCGTGCCCAGAGTCCCTCGGATACGTATTGGAAAGACCTGACTGCGCTAAGTCTGAATGTGCATGTCACATTGCGCGTTGGAAAAGACAGGCTGGATTTTGTAGAGGCTTTTACTAGAGGAAATTGAAAAAGATGTATCTGACATATCTGAAGACTTTGTTTTAACTTGCATCCTGATTGTCCCAGATGTTCCCCAGATGTCAAAGGGGAACCAGCCTTTGAAACAGCAGAACACACTAGTTTTAACAAGTTTAAACTTCAGAATTGCTGAAGATGTAAAAGGCATTGTGTTTGTTTTGATTTTCTTTCACTGGTAATTCTAACACATATTAGTTTTCTGCTAACCGAAGAGAAGATGGATTAGTTTCTTTTTGTTCCAGACAGCGTGAGGATGAGATACATCCTGGTCCAGTCTACTTTCCCATCTCTTCCCTTTGGGTTCATATGATACCAAGCAGCACCTGGAACAGAAGTGAACAACAAGTGGCAATGAACACTCTACATACAGGGTAAAGCTGGAGAGCTGATCCTCCACCAAGGGCTTGTAAAACAAATGGACTTGGGGCTTCCCTCTTTAGCACTTTCGCTGACAGGAACATTTGGGACAGACAGAAGAGCAGGAGGCTTCAGGGGAGGTCGGGAACTGCCACAGTCCAATGACAGCAGGGCCTGCTGGGGCTGAAGCTGCGCTTATAGGGCAACCTCCACTAGGAAACGCAGGGTCCGGGGATATGTGCTTCTGCCTGGACCTTCCAGTCCCGCTCCTTTCCTTTCTCCTCTCCAGTATTCAACTACCTTTTAAAGTGTAAGAAACAAATAAAGAATGCATTTTCCAAGATTTTACCATAAAATTCAAGATCATTCAAAATATCACCGTACCTGCTGCCAAGGGGACACTCCAGTGCCTTGGAAGCTGCTTACTGGGTTTGACGCGTGCAGGAGCGAGGACCCGCAGTACGAACCGCGCACGGCTGCGCTGGTTAGAACCCTCGGGACACACCAGCCCGCCGCGGTCCGCCCCGCCGCCAGGCGGCGCTGCTGCAGGCAGGGCGGGAGCTGGGGCTAGGGCTGGGTCAGCCCGGCGCCTTCCGGCTCCGCGACCCGGCAGAGTAAAGCGCCGCCATGGCTGCCCGCTGAGATGAGGGGAGCCGGGCTGGGGTGGGGCGGGCACGCAGCAGTGGTCTGGTCCGTTTCGGTCGTGACTGTTGTCTGAGTCTCAGCTCGAAGCGGTTCTCCGCCGCCCTTCTATTCCGGAGCTTTTGCGGGCCAAGGTCCGGCGCGGCGGGGTGTACTCGGAGCTCCCGAGACACAGGGGAGGGGGATGTCGGGTCCTCCCTGTCCGTGGGGAGCTGCAGCGCTGTCGGTGCTCTGGTTGGTTTCGTTGTTGCGGTTTCTGGAAGCTGTTTTGCAGTAAATCTGTTCTGTCCTCAGGCCGAGGAACGGCATTCGCTGCCCAGCCTCCTGCCCTGAGCTCCAGTGAAGTCCGAGCGGCTCGTTCCTCTCTGCGGCACCGCGCGTCTCCTCTGCTGAAGATGAAGACGGTTCTGATGGTGGCAGAGAAGCCTTCTCTGGCTCAGTCCATTGCCAAGATCCTCTCAAGGGGTAGGAAGGAAAGCACGTCGGTTCATTCCACAACTGAAAGTACTCTGAAGTGCACAGCCCAACTGAAGAGATGGGTGTTAGTGCTCTTCGTGATGGTGAGGTTCCCAGATCCTGTTTTAGATGGAGTGAGGTTACAAACACCCTACTCAGGTTGTGTGGGGCAGCTGCTACCTGGGTACTGTGGCTTTGGATGGCCTTTTGTGTTCAGTTTGCGTTTACACGGTGATGCCTATTTGATTAAAGAGTAAAGGAATCTTGTTTTTAGATTTTATGTAGCAGGAGTGTGTCTTAGCGCATATCTTAGAAAGTGCCAGTCACATAGCGATTCTGAGATGTTTTTAAACTATAATAAGTATTTTGTAAATCTTGTGGAGAACAGAGTGTTCTGATTTGGTTTGTACTGGTCTAGAAAACTGGCAGTTTTCTCTAAAGGATTTCTTGATGTGAGGGAAAGAATGAAGGAGATAATAGGTAGTTGTCAATTGAAAATGAAAAATGCTTTAAAGAAGGTCTAAAGTAATAATTAACTGAAATAAAAGCATAATTGATGAGTAGGATTTTGTCCTCAGTTAGACCCTAGCTGTAAAATCTAAAAAAAGAGGGCTGTCATGTCACACGAAATAGCCTATTACAATACACACACAGTTTACAGTTTATTAGAGTTGGAGGGGGCCTTCAAAGGTCATTGGGTCCAACCGTCATAATAGGATTGGTGTTTTTTTATGTTGTTCATGTTTACAATCTTATTTCCACAGGAAGCATGTCCTCTCGCAAGGGACTGAATGGTGCATGCTACGTGCATGAGTACACAGGGTCATTTATAGGACAGAGTGCCCATTTCAAGATGACTTCTGTGTGTGGTCATGTCATGACTTTGGATTTCATAGGTATCTGTTCATAAACTTGTACGGGTTGTAAAACAGGGAAGGACTTCCATTGGGAAAATACTCATTGTGGAAATAATTCAGGAAGACTATCAGAACTAGAGAGGAAGGGAGGATGAAAAGAGAGTTGAGGTCAGAAGTTTGATTTTTGTTTCTAGTTCTTGGGCTTATGTAAAGCATTGTAGTGGTTGCTGCAGCACAGAGGTGTGATAGGGATACTGTTTAAGGAACCTTATTCTGAAGAGTGAGACTAGCCCTATGACACCTGTATTTCCTCAAATGATAATATTCTCACAAGTTTTATGAGGACTAGACTACTAACAAGAGTAAGATTACTAACAATTACTTCAGCAAAAAGGAATGAACATGTGTTAATAGGTGGCAGGACGCTTCTTGGCATAACAGGGCTGAGATGTAACTGGTCATAAAAAACTAAGAGTAAAACAGTGCAGTGTACACTGTGAAAACAAGGAAAAAGAGGTCCCTCCCCTTTAGCAGATTGATAATTGTATAAACAGAAGGTGTTTTAATAGTTCATGTTAAAATTTCTGAAAGCTGTATAAGGTTTCCTTTTCTTTGTGTTTCAAAGTGGTAGCTGCAATTCACATAATGGGAAGGGTCCCTTGATATACTGTAAAGCAAGATGTGTTAGGGTAGAAAGATTTCTGAGACAAATCTTAATAGCCAAGAGTTTTGTGGGGTTTTTTAGTGTATATTGATTATATGATTCTATGATATTTAGCACACTACTTAATATACTTCTGCTTTTCAGGAAAATATAACAGCTGGGACAAAGTGGATCCAGCAGAACTTTTTAGTAAAGCTCCCACTGAAAAGAAAGAAGCTAATCCCAAACTGACCATGGTGAAATTTTTGCAGGTATTCTATCTTGTAAGATTTGAGATACATGTGTCTTTACCTTGGCATTCTTTTTTTTTTTTAATTTCATCTGGAACATACTCAGTCTTTAAGGATTCCTCCTCTGTTGGGAGAAGCAATAAAACCTGTTTTTATCCCGTGAAAAAAGAATAATTCAGTGTTTCTGGAAAGCAATAATATGTATTAATTAGTTTGAAAGAGCTGTGTAGCGTTTTGCTGTGAATTAACTGTGCTTAAAGAAACCCAAACCTAACCAGCAAAAACCTACAGGATAGCTCGCTTTGTTTAAGAGTTATAACCCTATCCCAAAGCTTGGAGTAAGTTGGTTATCTTTAGTTTAAGAAGATTGTTGTCCTCACCATAGAGAGCTTTCTGTTGGAGGGTGATGTGAGAGTTTTATGTCCTTGAAAACAGTTGTTGCTTGTATTCCCTATCCTGAGGCAGACAGGCCCTCTGAATATGCTGCTTTCTGATGCTGCAGCTTGTTGGACATTTGGTTTAGCGGGTCTGTTTGCCTGCTTCCCAAAAGTGGGCAGTGTTTGGCCATATGCTGTTCAGCATGCTAGAATTCTTCTAAGGTGGAAGAGGAATGAGTACGTTCCTACCTAAGGATTTTCTTACCTGCTTTTTGTTAAGGTTAGATCTATTTTACTAATTTTACTGGTTCTTACACTGCCTGAAGTCTTTGTCTTACTGAATTTGCTTCTGCCATTGCCTTGTGAGTTTTTTGACTGTTGTTGTGCTTCTCAAAATTGTTGGAGTGCTGGATCCATGTTTTGTTTCTTACAGCAAGAGCAAGACGTGGCTGTTAAACACGTCCATTAAAATAAGCCTGTTGGCTCTTCCCACAGGGCCCACTGAAAGGGCAGTAGTTTCGTTGCTTTTACAAAATAATGCTTTCTGAAAGGCAAATATCTGTGGTTTAAAACTGATTCCTGTCAGGTAAATTAAGATGTCACAGTATCTTTTGTACTAGGAAAGTGTTTCTTGGATGTTTGCTTTTGTTTGGGGTTGTTTTATTTTTAGTCCATGTAGAAATTAAGGCACAGAAGTCTTGAGCCCAAGACTTTGCACAGACTCTGGTAGTTTTGATAGGCTTTCACTGATCTAGAGCTATGCTGCTTTTTCTCCTTCAGAAAAATATCTCCTAGGTAGGCTTTTGGTCCCATGAAGCATGGCTTGCATCTCTTACCAACCACTGTTTAAATATCTGCAAATTTATTGTCACTTGTCCTATGTTATTTTTTGGCACTGAATAAATTAGTACTTTAGAATAGAAACAAAAATTGAGGAGGTGGGTCTAGCTGCTAAAGAACTCTGCTTTTTTTTCCTCACAGGTGGAGGGAAGAGGCTGTGATTGTATTGTCTTGTGGTTGGATTGTGATAAGGAAGGAGAAAACATCTGTTTTGAAGTAAGCTTTCCATTTTTAAGATGTAAAACTGATACATTTGTAACATACAGTGCTGTTAGTGTACTGTTTTATGGATATAAAGCAAAAGTAAAACTAATCAAGTTTTAAAGGCATGGAGAGCGTTGATGGAGAAGCCAATGTACTTTTGAAATCTTAACATATCAAGTAAAGAGTATAAATCAATATTATAGTTGTTGCTCATTTGAGATGAACAGTCAGGTCTCTTAAATATTCAGACATTCCAGTGCTCTGAGAATTGATCTGTATCTCACAGCTGGAGTAGTTATTTTGCTGTCCCTGTAAAACTTGATCTCTATGCTCTTTTGAGTATAGAGAACGCGTTTAAGTGTAGACTTATCACTGGAACATGAACTTTGCATATGGAAGGTATAGGACTAAAACTTTGGTTGCAAAGATTAGTTTCTTAAAAAATCCTTACTCCAAGAAGTCAACATGAAGCATACTTATTGTAGTTTAAAGAAGCACATTTTATCAAGTAATCAGTAAATAACTCAAAAGATCCTTTAATCACCGCTGTATCATAACTAGGCCCTGGCAATACATAAAATAAACCCAGATAGAAGCCTGCTCTCTAAAAGGTGCTGCAGCTGCACTGGTGAAAAGTCTTTGTGCTTAGCTGTTTAGTACATAAATCCTTCCAATTTGTTAGTTCTTGTCTATCCACTTCCAAGTAGACAAATACTGCTCTTGCTTATCAATTAGTATGTTGTCACGATGTCTTCCTGGAGTAAGAAAGTTTCGTATCAGCAAGTATTTTGTGGAGAGTGAGATGTTTTGAGAGAGAAACTGACTTAAGCCCTTTCCTTTCAAGTACTCTTCAAATATGCTTTTGATCTTCATTAGGTACTTGATGCTGTTCTTCCTGTTATGAACAAACCTCGTAGCAGTGAAAGGACGATTTATAGAGCCAAATTCAGTTCTATTACTGACACAGACATCTGCAATGCCATGAATCACTTGGGAGAACCCAATCGCAATGAAGCTCTCTCAGTGGATGCCCGCCAGGAGCTGGATCTTAGAATTGGCTGTGCGTTTACAAGGTGACAGCATAGATAACAGGCCTGTGAAGGCCTTAGCAATACTGCTCTGTCCACAGAACCTGTCTTACAGCTTACAGTGGCTAATTCTGCTCAGCACCAAACTGAACAATTTTATGCACAGATAGATAAAATGCAGAATTTTGTTAATAGCATTAACTGAGCTCAGTAAAGTACTGTTGGCAGTTATAGTGTGGTCTTACTTTATGATATTCTTTGGGAGTAAGCAGGATTCAGTGAGACAAATTAGTTATGGCTTAACTGTAGGAAATGATATGTCAGAATGCTTTTTTCCTCATGCCTCAATGGTTTAATAGATGACATATATTTGTGTCTTTAAGTTGATGAAAACTTGATTTTAATGGAAGTAAAGATATTAATGTACTTGTTCCTTGTTGGACTTTTTTTCCTCCCTCTGTTAGGTTTCAGACTAAATATTTTCAGGGGAAGTATGGGAACTTAGACAGCTCTCTTATCTCCTTTGGCCCATGTCAGACCCCAACACTTGGATTCTGCGTTGAAAGACATGACAAAATCCAGTCATTTAAACCTGAGACTTACTGGGTGTTGCAAGCTAAAGTAAGTGTTGTAGTCCTTGTTCGTGTGTGAGGAACATATTTTTACCAAAGAAGCACATGTGTATTTTCATTGTGTTCGTTCATCAATTGATGACTACTGACAAGAATTCACAATGCTTACAGTTGACTCCTGTGTTCTCATTCAGTTCACATGTGTGTCACCACTCTCTTGAGAGAACAGATTCCTGGATGTCAGTTTTGTATTAAAGTAGTTATTGTTTGCTGCTTAGAAGAATGGTTCAGTGCCAAAAACCTACTTTAAATGGTTTTCTTTTGTTCCCTGGAGTCCTTGGACTGATGTGTTGTTAATTTGAATCCAGGAATTAATTAAGCTGCCAACAAACATTGGCACTGCTGAGTATTGGAATTTTAAAGCAAATTAAATGCTTGCTGTGTTAATTTGTCAGCTTATAGCAGTTTTGTAGCCTTGCTGCTGTCCAGGCTCTCAGCAAACCAACATGGTTTTACTGCCTGTGATCACAAGGGTTTTTTAGGCAAATAAGGGACAGATGGTAAAAAGTTTTCATTATTATATTTTTTTAGAAAGATGAATCCTGGCCTAGAGGCTGAGGGGGAGACCCTAACACTGTCTACAACTATATGAAAGGAGGTTGGAGCAATGGGTTGCTCAGCCTCTTCTCCCTGATGGAAGGTTATAGAACCAAAGGAAATAGCTGCAAGCTGCACCAGCTGAAGTTTAGCCTGGATATTAGGAAAAATTTCTTCACCATAAGGGTTATCGGTCATTGAACAGGCTGCCCAGGGCAGTGGTGGAATCACCATCTCTGGATTGTACTTAAAATGCTGTGTTGCTGAGGGACATGGTTTAGGGCTGATCTGGTAGTGCTGGGTCTTAAAGGTCTCTCTCAACCAAAGATACTCTGTGATTGTGTACCTACTGTAACTTTTTTTATGATGTGTCTCTTGGTGTCAGGCTAGGGAATACTTAGGGCCTGTTTTCAGAGAGTTTTTTCTCATATCGGTTGCCTCACATTTATTTTTATACATTAAATCTTGACCTAGTTACAGTTTAATACAAATAATTGATTTGACTAAACCAAAATGGCAAACTCTGAATTGCAGCATTTACTGTTTGCAGCTCTAAACTCAAGGATAGTGTTCCAATAAACTGCAAGAGTAATTCCAGTTGTTTCTCTGACCTCAGAACTCAAAGTACTCCATCTTTCTTAAAAGCCACTGTGAAAAAGAGTACAGCTGCATGTCTGAAGTACCTGTGTCCTAGTACAGGTATTACTAGGATTTGTTCGCAGGATTATTGTTCTAATTTGCTTTCTGGCACTTCTAGTAATAGATAGATTTGAATTAATGAATATATTAACTTCTGTCCAATAGGTGAATCCTGAAAAAGAAAGTTCTCTCACTTTGGATTGGGATAGAGTTAGGGTGTTTGATCGTGAGATTGCACAGATGTTCCTGAATATAACAAAGATGGCAAAAGAAGCAAAGGTAAGAATATTTACTAAATGTTGTTGGAGCCACGTTTCACTTAAGGAAAATAGCATTAAATATTTCATTTGCTACGTATTTGGGATCTTTTTGTTAAAGAAAGGTGTAAAAGATCTACATCTTGGCTTTTACTCCATTCAACTTTGTGTAAATGAGAGTAAAAGGCAAGAGATTTTTTTTAATTGTAGTTCATATAGCATTAGTGTGGTCATCTCTGCAAAAGGCCCTTCCCTTCTTAATATTGACTTTGGAAGTGATCATCACTCCTGATAGGAAGTCTTAATTACTAAATCTGATAGTAATTACTGTTCACATCTCTTCAAGCAGATCTTTTTATTTCCCATGAGACATTGTATAAATCAGAATTTAATTACTTATATGGCAGTATTCCTGCAGTTAAATTTTTAATCCTGTGTGTGGTACAGTCTTTCTAGCCAATTAACTTCTGATTCTGCTCTGCTCAATACTTGCTTGACAGTATGGTTGGTTTTAAGTGGTTGTAGCCATCAGGTTCAAGGACTGCATGAAGCTTTTAATAAACTAGAACCTTATTGTTAGGACTGTAACTTGTAATAAACACTAAATGCTTGTAGCGCTAAAAGCATGTACTTCCTGCTGAGGTGGATGGGAAGTAAGGACAGCAATAAGCTATTTTGCTGTGTTCCTAGTTTTAGGTCCTATCTGCTCCTTAGCAGAAAGAGAACTTTAGGCCTGTAATTGTAGAATTTGATTAATATATCTCCAGTAAGATTTCTCAAAGTAAATAATATAGTGGTGGTTATGGTTTTAAGAAAACAAAGCAGGTATGATGTGAACATATGTGGGTGGGTATGATTGAAATTACACATTTACCAGTTACCAAACTTCAAAACTTTCACTGGGAAAATGCTATTTTCTAGGTAGAATCGGTGAGTAAAAAAGAGAAGGTGAAGCAGAGACCACTGGCGCTGAATACAGTAGAAATGCTACGAGTGGCCAGTGCTGCTTTAGGTATGTGTAAAAGTTCAGATTTTCACACTGTTTCAATGCAAAATATTTTAGCTTCTAAGATAAAATAATGAAGGACCTATCAAATATAGTTTGATAGTCTCCTCTGCCTATAATATGTAATTTTGTGTGAAGGATCAAGTTTAGAAAGCATGACAAAAGTGAAATGTTGGGTAACATCAAGGCAATAGTCTTATGGAAAGGACGCTGATTTATTGAACTGCTTAGGTCAGGTATTATTTCAGATGCAGCAAACAGTGATTGTTTTTTCCTGTCCCATCTTAGGAATGGGTCCACAGCATGCCATGCAAATAGCAGAGCGTCTTTATACTCAGGGGTATATTAGCTACCCTCGAACAGAAACCACCCATTATCCAGAGAACTTTGACTTGAAAGGATGTTTGAGACAACAAGCCAATAATCCTTACTGGGCAGAAACTGTGAGTACATGAATAAAAAACTGTACTAACAGATCTCCAGTCTGTGTTTTAGAATATACTACTTGGTACATTATGACCTGTAGGTCTTAGAAACTATAAATATCTGTAATTGCTTTCATTTGTGGATGTTGTATTGTTAGGAATTTGATAGGAAGTTTCTTAACCTGCTAAGAAAGACCTGTTCTCTTCAGCCATGGTGTTTTCTGTGTTCGCCCAGGTAAAAGCACTGCTCTCAGATGGCATCAATCATCCAAGGAAAGGCCATGACGCAGGAGACCATCCTCCCATCACCCCAATGAGATCTGCAACAGAAGCAGAACTAGGTACAGGCACATTCAGCAGTGCTGGAACACTGTGTGAGGAAAATAATTCCTTTAGATGCAGGAGCCCATTGGAAAATCCTTGAGTTTCAACAGAAACTTAACAATGCTTACTTTCTCTAAGAGAGATTTGGCACAGAGTAGTAGCTTTCATGTATTTAATTTTATTACATTTTTGAGCTTTTAAGCCAAACTTCAGCTGCATTTTAATTTAGACTCTGTGATTTGTGGGTTTTATGTGAAAATACAACATTTGACTTCCTGTACACTGTGATTCCCTCAAGAAAGTATTTTAAGATTATAATAAAGTGTAGTGAATGTATTATTTATTAGGTAGAGCAAAGACTGTTATAGAAACCTGGTAACTTCTGATTTTCATGAACCAGTAAAATAATATCTGATATTACATACTTTAAACTTTGAGTAATTGCATAGGGTACTGAAAGCTGTGCAAGAGTGTTTTCTTCTAAACACACACCAAGATGAAATAAGCAAAGTGCAGGACTAAGAATTAGCTTTTCTTAGCAGTGTAAACTTTTGACTATGCCATTTCTTATCTGTAGTTTGTGAATAAGGAAACTTTGCCTGGGAAATTAACCTATATTAGTGTTAATAAGTAGTGTTTGAAGTTATGTCTTGCAGGACTTCAATCTGCCCCATGGGGCAGTTGCCACTGGAGTCCCATTTTTAGGATTTAGATTAAGGCATGGTCTCCAGTGGCACTAAGCAGTAGGTAATTTATTTTTGTTTATATGTATTTTTTTAAAAAAGGGAAAATTATTTTCTGCTTTATCCTCTCATCTTCAAACACATTGCAAAATTGGAGTATGGTCTTGCTAAATGGGCAGTCCTTCTCCCTGAGCATCTGCATACAGCTCCTGTCTGTATAGCACAATGATTGTATGGGCAGGAAATTTTAAAAGGGAAACTGGGTGGACCTCTAAATGCTATTTTCTTGTAGGTATCAGTTTTTCCTGTGATATCTGTGGAAATCTGGTACCTCCTAGTGCAGATTTTATATAGATATTCAGGACTTGAGTATTGTGAGCAAACAGTATCTGTTTATCCTCAGGTGGAGATGGATGGCGACTGTATGAGTATATAACTAGGCATTTCATTGCCACCGTCAGTGCTGACTGCAGGTACCTACAAACCACCATTTCTTTCAGTATTGGCCCTGAGCGTTTTACCTGTATTGGAAAAGTGGTAACTTCACCAGGTAAGATTAATCAGGGAGTAAGTAGTTAGCTACAGATATTTATCACTTTGTCTCATTAACACATTGATAAAATATAATGGTGACAAGTACAAATTTAAAGACATTGTTGAAGCTATCAAGACCAGAGAGCAAATCTTTGTCTTTATTTCCATGCTTTAATTACAATAGAAGAAGTCTTACTGCTTCATGTAGTGATCACAAAGATTTAATGCTGCATTTGCAAATGTGGAGACCAGTACTTTTACACACAGCAAATGCCTTTTGGGGGATAAATTGGACAAAGGCAGATATTTTTTCTTGGGCCTCTGTTTTACAGAGAGTAGCACTGTAAAAAGAATGTAACGCCACTGCTGAGATTTAATGTAATAGTCCTTATTACATTAGTATGACTTACTATTTGTATTTCCTATTTAAGAAACTTACCGTGTGTTCTGCCACTGCACTTTCCTTCAATAAAGTTTTTAGTTCTTTTCATGCATCAGCATGATCCGAGTTATGCACAGGTTAGGTCAGATGCAGTGCAGTGAGTGATGCTGTCTTGATGCACTGCATTGCCTCAGTGTTCCTAGTTTCAGGTATTTTCTGTGTGGTGTGACAGACAGTCTCTTAGCTCTGATCTGTACAATGCAGCCCAAATTAAAATTAGAAATGTGTGTCTTGGCCTTTTCAAAGCTGTGAAAATTAAGTTCTCATTTGTTTCTTTACCTCCAGGTTTTACAGAAGTCATGCCATGGCACAGCATCCCGCTTGAAGAGAGCCTTCCTCACTGTGAGAAAGGAGATCTTTTGCCAATTGGTGAAATAAAATTGCTGGAAAAGCAAACCAGTCCTCCTGATTACCTGACAGAAGCAGAACTTATCACTCTGATGGAAAAGCATGGCATTGGTAGGAACCTGCTTAATATACTACCCTGTAATACATCCACCTAGAGTGCAAAGAGTCTGGATTGCTCCTCTGAACTGTTAGTAGTGATTCTCTTTTTCCCTTCAAACAATAATGACCACATGTAGTGGATTGTTCTTTGCTCACACTGTTTTTCCTTTCTTCTCCTTACATCTTGTTTCTGGCTAAAGCTGTGTCCTTTCATAACACAGCCTTGTCACTTCTCTGTCAGAAAGCTGATGTGTGGAAGAAAGCACCTCCCTGTTCTTAGGAATGATTCCTTGTCTTTATAGCTTTCTTCATCCTTGCAGTCTCCCTTATACCCTATCACACACTTAGCACAGCACTTCTTTTTCAGTCAGTCTTATCTGTTTCCTTCAATGTGTTTTTATCAGCTTTATAGTCAAAACAAATGCAGTCTCTGCTGTCTTTTTCCAGAATAACTGATTGTCAGAGTACATGTCTTCCCAATAGTAAATCCTTGTAAGAGACAAAAAGATTATGGTTAAAACATATATTGTATTTCTCAGAACTTCAAAGACAGAGTTACTAGAGAGAGAAGTTCTCTAGTACAAGTTGGCTAACCTTAAAGTATGTCTGAATTTGAAGCAGTCTCAGGAACCCTGTAATTTGACATGAACCTGTAGAACTCAGAATTGCATAATTGGATTGAAAACTTTGATAGATATATTGTTTTCCTTTGTGTGGCAGGAACTGATGCAAGTATTCCAGTCCACATTAACAACATTTGCCAGCGAAACTACGTCACAGTTGAGAGTGGTCGGAGACTAAAGCCTACAAACCTTGGCATTGTTCTGGTTCATGGCTATTACAAAATAGGTCAGTTAAATGCTCTTTCCCTTCCATTCTTTCACCTTTTCCTTTCAGTATTTTAAGGGCTGTTGTCACTGTATAAGTAGCATTTGTGCCATGGCTGGAAAGGGCCACCAGGATCATCATGTTTAGTCCTCATTGCAACATCTTCCTAACCCCTAGACTTGTGCCTTAAAGTGCTAGATCTGCTCATTTTTTTAAACCCCTCCAGGGATGGTGACTCTACCACCTCCCTGGGCAGCCTGTTCCGGTGCCCAACCACTCTGTCAGTAAAGAACTTCTTCCTAGGACATTATTACTAGTTCCAAAGACTAAAATAATTACAAACAGATTATTTTTGTCAGTTTATCTTATGGATGATTTCCTACTCCCATTTTTTTGATCTTTTGTTGTTGCTGTCTCTGGTTTCCTGTTAGATGCTGAATTGGTTCTTCCTACAATCCGCAGTGCTGTAGAAAAACAGCTCAACTTAATAGCGCTGGGTAAAGCAAATTACCATCAAGTCCTGGAGCACACTCTTGACATTTTCAAGAGGAAGTTTCACTATTTTGTGGATTCTATTGCAGGTAAATCTTTTTTACTTATGGAGTTCCCTACAGTTACTTAATAGTTGCAAAGATGATAGGAGAAAATACACATTTTAGGTTATTAGATTCCTGTCAGAGGTTTAGGCTTACTGAAAAATTGTGCCAGGACTGGATGCTCTCCAAAAGGAAATGGACTAAGTCATGGTTCCAAAACTTTACTTCCACTTTATTTTGTGACTGTGTAGTGGCAAGTTTTCAAAAACTTGAGACTAGCCGAAGTACTTAACCTGATGTGTGCTCAGTCAAAACACTCTGTGTTTTAAAAGTCTTCAGAAACAAGGCAGAGTTTGTGTTTTATTTACAAGTTGAGAAGTCTCACTTTTTCACAGGTCTTGTAGGTAATTTTGTTTAAGGTTTCCTCTTAAGAACTAGAATTGTAACAGAAATGAGGTGATCTCTTTTGCAGGTATGGACGAGCTGATGGAAGTGTCTTTTTCCCCCTTAGCTGCCACAGGTAAACCTCTTTCTCGCTGTGGCAAATGCCATCGTTTCATGAAGTATATTCAGGTAAGCTCATCACGTGTGTTGCAGTGAACATTACATGATCTGTTCGTTTTCCTTTGGGGGACCTTGAGCTTGACCATTCACCGAGGTGCACATCAATGTGATGACGGCAAATGGCGTTTATTATCACATGGCGTACACTTATATACCAGTGACCCACCCTTCATGTACGCCCCCTTTCTTGCCGACGTAGCAGAATAGGGAACCTATCGCGTCACATCCTGCAAGCCCGCATGCGCACTCTACAACACACGTGCTTGGAATTTAAGTTTTTCTTACTGGGGACATTGAGTTGAAAACCCTTCTCCATTGCTGAATTTTAATTCAAGTGTGGTTGCCAGGAGTACATTTCTAAAACAAAAAAGGCTGACCACGTTTTTCCATGGGGAATAAAACAAAGAGCAGCCCCAGTTGGATTTACTGCCAAAGTTTTGAACTTTCTTGGCACTGCAGTTGTTCAGGAGATTTTTATCTGATTTCCAGGCCAAACCAAGTCGCCTGCACTGCTCTCACTGTGATGAGACCTACAGCCTCCCACAGAATGGTACCATTAAACTCTACAAAGAGCTGCGTTGCCCCCTAGATGACTTTGAGCTGGTGTTGTGGTCATCTGGATCCAGAGGAAAGAGCTACCCACTCTGTCCATACTGTTACAACCACCCTCCCTTCAGGGACATGAAAAAAGGTAGGAATTCTTTAAACATGTAAGGATCTATACATTGCCTGGAAAACATAATTTTCATCCCTAGAGTGTCCAGACTGTTTGTGCTATACAGTGGCAGCATCTGGCAATTCTGAAAGCCAATATAGAAGAATTTTTTGAGTGAGGGATTATTCTGAATCTGTGAAAAGGCCAATTTCTATCTGGCAAGCATCTCTAATATTCAGTAATTTAGAAAACCTGCAATATACTAAACTGTCTGATTTCTGTGTTAGGCTTTCAGACTGGGCAGTGTGGGTAGTGGGCTCTTTTTGATATGGCTTTACTCCTCTTCCACCAGGCATGGGCTGTAACGAATGCACTCACCCTACGTGCCAGCATTCTCTTAGTATGCTTGGAATTGGGCAGTGTGTTGAGTGTGAGAATGGGGTTCTGGTGCTAGACTCGACATCAGGCCCCAAGTGGAAGATGGCCTGCAACAAGTGCAATGTCATTGTGCATTTCTTTGAGAATGCCCACAAAGTCCGAGTGTCTCCGGAGACCTGCGACTTGTGTGACGCAGCACTTGTGGACGTAGATTTTAACAAAGCCAAATCTCCTCTACCTGGTGATGAGACCCAGCACTCGGGCTGCGTATTCTGTGATCCTGTGTTTCAAGATCTGGTGGAGCTGAAACATGCAGCCATGAGGCACCCCATGCACCGTGGAGGACAAGGAAAAAGGCAGGGGCGAGGAAGAGGTAAAGGCCGGAGGCCTGGAGGAAGACTCAATCCAAAGAAACCCAAGGACAAAATGGCAGCTCTGGCTGCTTACTTTGTATAGGAGCCACACAACAGAAAATAAAATTCTTATAAAACATTGGTTCCCTTTTTGAGCTCATTTTTCAGTATTTTTGATCTTCACTGCTTTCCTGTCCTAAGAAAAATTAAATAGATTTACACCTTGATTTAGTCTCAAAACAGATTCTTCTGGATGATCCGCTAATAACTGAGTAAGCCTTTAAGCTTTTAATTGGAATTCATTGATCTAAGCAGAGCTCACAAACAGTAGGGAGACTCAGCTATCTGACTAGGCTGTGGCTGATAGAAGGGAAATAAAATTTGCCTCTTCTGCCATTTCTGGGGCCTTTGTCAGCAGTACAAGTGCCAGGTAAGAGCTGATTAAGATCTTTAGGTGTGGAATGAGACTTGGCTCATCTAACTTTAAGTGTTTAAAGATCATGATGATTAGTAGCTGTCAGATTTTCAAAACAAATCCACAATAGCAAGAGCACTACTTTAAATGTGTCTCTCTGTTGCCTGAGAGAATAAAGCCAAGAGACATGGAAATTATAAATGTGAAGGGGAATACCACACTGCCTTGAGCCATGATTTCCGAATTACAGTCTGTGCAGCCAAGTTAGTATCTTTTGGTCAGTGGGCCCAGTTAAAACCTCCTGATGCTTGAGGTTAGAGTACCCATGCTCTTTCCTCTGCGTTCAGATAGCTCCTCATATTTGATCAAGTACGGTTTGTACTGTCTGTACTCCAAATTGTTGGTTTTTTTGTTGGTTAGTTTTGTCACCAAAAGGAGGGCATCCTCCTGGGTTTTGTACCTACCTGTATCTAACCACCAGGTGCCACAGTACAAACTGTAATTGTACGAATCCACGACACTCCTTTCCTTCCATGTGCACGTAGCAGATCATGTCTGGTCGGCTGATCAGGTAGAGTTTTGCATCATCTGTAACCCCAAAGTTGTTTCAGCTGTCCTTGTTGCATGGGAGGATGTCATTGTGGTTACATTGTGTGCAGCAGAAGCTGCTGCATTTGCACAAAGTGGAGAGAGCAACTTGACACTAGATTCGCTGGCACCAGAGACAAAAGGCAAGTCCCTACAAAAGGTAATGTATAATTCCACTCTTCTAATTGGCACAGAGTGTGCATTTACTGAGCAAAAGAACAGACAAAACACAGCAGCCCCAAGCCTGTTCTGATCAAATGTTTATACAGCTACAGCTCAAACATGAACTGTGTTTTAATAGTGTTGTTTAAGAGAAACAGCTGCAGCTAAAGGTTTCTTTCTCTAGTTATTTAGGGGGAAAACCCCCCAAACAATAGTAAATGTTCCCTGGTAAAAACAAACTATCCTTGCATCTGCCTTAGCCTGGAAGGAATAGCTTTTTTTAATGTAAAGTTCATCTTGCTGTGTTATCTCAAGATTTTAGCAGAAACTAGAACAGTGTGCAGGGTGCTTTTGTTGACCTGGTTGTTGCTCTCTTATCGCTGTAGCTGATACCACCCTGCTCTGGAAATCACCATGTGCTCAGATTGCTCCTGCTGCCGTGTGTGACACTGGTCTTGCCTGGGATCTCTGTGGCCCTCAGGGTGGCCCTGCAAGTGTGAGGAACCCTTCCAGGGGGCGAGGGCTGAGCAGTGGGAGGGCTCAGTGAAAGGGTGACCGTGGGAACGGAGACTTCGCCCCACCTGTTTCTGAGGGGAGACCGTGGGAGGAAGAAGGACAAGAACGGTGGGGACTCTGGGCCCCGTCCCGTCCTCTGGGGTCTCTTTCCACCCTGCGGGATCTCCTCCTATCACCTGGGGTCTCGTCCCG
>VZRI01013893.1:180931-227693 GCA_013397515.1 Upupa epops | reverse complement strand
GCCATGGCGGCGCTGGAGGAGGCGGTGTCTGCGTCTCCCCTCGGCTCTTTTCTCAATGACTTCTCGTCTCCGCTGGGCCCGGGGGAGCCGCTGCCGTGGGGCTCGGCGGGGACCTGCGTCCTGAGCAGGGCCGAAGTGCCGGGCGTGCTGGCCGAGCAGGGGAGGAGCCTCCTGGGCAGCAGGTGAGAGCCGGGGTGAGGGGCGAGCGGCCTCCCCTGAGGTGCAGGGTCGCTGCGGGAGCGGAGTGGGGCTGCCCCCCGCCTCTTCCATTGGCCGTGCGCGGGGCTGCGGCAGGTGCAGGCGGCGGGGCCCGCCCGGTGACGGCTCGGTGTCCCGGGCAGTTTTAGCTTTCAAACCTTTTTATTTCCTCCGTAATTGATT
The DNA here is from genome assembly GCA_013397515.1 of Upupa epops. Taxonomy (NCBI): domain Eukaryota; kingdom Metazoa; phylum Chordata; class Aves; order Bucerotiformes; family Upupidae; genus Upupa; species Upupa epops. Next base: position 227,312 of record VZRI01013893.1, on the reverse strand, counting down.
TAATGACTGTTACCCTGTAAGCGGGGCCTCCAGCAGCCTCTGTGACAGGCCTCCTGCCTACAACTCTACCCTCGCAGCGGTGTCTATCTGCTCTGCTCTCTCACTCTCCGAACACGAGCGATTAAATTACAGCCCTGCAATTAGCGTGATTGGGCGATTCGCGTGGTGAAGTGCCAATAGTTTGAATACAAGCCCCTAAGGGCACTTGAAAGTCTGGGGAGGGAGGGAAGGAGGGAGTCAGAGAGCAGAACCTGCTTCGGGGGCTGTCAGGAGTAAGAAGTAGCTGCCAGAGGAGCATTCGCCTCCCTGCCGCTCTTCCAGCTCTGGTGAGTAGAACGTGGCTTGTGTGGGTTTCTCAAGTTCTTGTTTTCTCAAAACATCGACACAGACGCAACACTAGGAAACGCAAGTTTTCTCGGAGTGATGTTCTTGTCACCTCCTGAATCAGGAGAAACATCTTGCAACCTTCATCCTTATCAGCTCAGACTTCCTCTTTAACTGTGCTAAGAATTTGCATAGAGCTGCTTCTGGCAAGCTAGTGCTTCCCCAAGACCAAACTGTTTTGTTATAACCTCCTGTCTCCAGATGCTTCTGTTTTAGTTGTAGGGCCTGTACATTCTGGGTTTTACAAAGTTCCTGCTTCAATAATGTTTACTGAGAGCTAAGAACAGGGATTGTTCTTAGGTGAATGGTCTAAATCAAGCAGAGGACAGATGACTGTGCTATGATCCTGGGAGTAACTGGTAAAGACAGGGAGTGTTAAGAAACTGGTTCTGTTTAAGTATGCACTGCATGTTACCTGGTTACTAAAAGAATTTGATAAAGACAAAACTGGGTTTGAATTACTTGTCTCTAGCTACCACTTCATGAATTTGTGGACAATTAATGGATTTTGTTGTAGTTGCTGAAAGTATGTAGGTGGTTTTGATGTACTTCAATCACATAGAGTTACCTCTATGCTTTGTATCAGGGAGCTGCTCCTGGATATAATAGTTAGGTGTGCCTAAACCTAAAGATGAGAAATATACCCACAGCATCATCACAGAACATACTTTACATGATGATTAGCAATGCTGAATGATTTCTCTATAAATGCATTAGTTTTTTAGGCTGTAGTTGGAAAGGATCCAGATGGTTGCTGCATTATTCAAGTGTGCTTTGACTAAATTGCCCTTGACCAAAACACAGCTGTTGTGCTCCTCAGAGAGGCTGCAAATTCCACAGCTGCACAGGATCTGTGAGTGCTGTTCTGGATGTGCACAGCTAGTCTTGAAGAAATTGAACTTATTACAGGGCAACCTGCCCACCACATGGGTCAGGCTAATGTTTTCTAAAACTGTTTTAGAGAGGAGGGGATGAAGCTGTAGGGATAACAGGATAGGTTATTCAAACCATACTGATTTTTAGAACTGAGTTCTGAGTTACATGTCTGCTAGCATTATGTTGTTCTCTAGTAGGCTTATTAACAAGCAGAATCACAGGATTATTGAGGCTGGGAAAGATCTCTAAGATCATCAAGTTCAGCAGAAGCAGAAGAGAGTTGCTTTTACAGTGCTTTCATCTCACCTGTCACTACTGGTGTTTACACAGAACGGAGCTGGCCCTGTCAGAAGCTGCATTTTTCACATACCTGCCCTGCAGCCACAGCTCTGGTTAGGAGTCTCCTCCTGTGCATCTTCTGAAGTCCTGAGCTGGCAAAGAAAACCTCCAACAACAAAGGCAGGGAAAGATAGCTAAAGAAAGCAAAGCAAAATCCGAGTGTAGCAATTTACTTATTTATATTTATTTTCACAAAATGTACTTGGAAAACAGCAATGCATAAGGAAAGCATTTTTATGTATTCTTGTGGCTGCTGCAGGCAAACTCGTGAAGCAGCCCTGTGTGAAGCTGTGTGCTTGGGTGTAGCATAGCCTTCCTGAAGTATCAAATATTGGGGTCCCAGCAGAAGGGCAGCTCAATTTTGGATTCCTGTGATGAAGAGAAACCTTGTTCAGCGATTGCAAAAAGGCTGCAATGTGCTGTTGGATAGGCTAAGTTCTTTCATGTTGAGGAAAATCTAGTTTTTCTGAAAATGCAGGCACCTTCTTCTCATAATACATGTAATTAAAGATCACAATTAAGGTCTCTCAATTGTGTAAGAAACTGCCAAACATTATGCTTTCTGTTCCATGTTTGCTACTGCAGTTCAATTCAAAATGCAGTTTCAAATGTTAAAAACACATTTTATCTGAAATCCTTAAATCTTTGATAAAATAGATGAGGCAATGTGAGGAAGTGGGAGAAAGAAGGGTGCTAAAGGTATTAAGAAAAGGAAAAATAAGGGAAGAGGATTTAAATGTTTGTGACAGTAATTGTTGCAGGTGGCTATCACAGTAGCAGTCTTAACACAGAGATATTGCTACGTGAGAAATATGTATATTTATATATTACAGTGTCAATACAACCAGGTTCATCACAGTGAAGATGTTCCTGGATGTACCTTGCTGACTCCTGGCATTGATAGTTGTTTTGTTTCCTCTGTTGGAGACTTGTAACACTCCAGCACCACAGAATGTACTTTATGTGACAATTAGCAATGCTAAAAGGTTTATCTAGAGATCAAAACGTTATTGGGAATTTGGTTTGGCACACGGTTCTGCAGTTCTGCTTCTTATTTCTGCTTTGTCAGATACTTCATTCATACCCACACAGATCTGTGGGTCATGCCTTGAGGGGTCCAGGCCAATAAAGGCCCAGCATATCCTTAGCTAATGAGATTCTGGTGATGTTTAGCTTGTCCTTCCAGTTACTTGTGTTCTTTGCAAGGAGAAACATTCTTGCTTCTCCACTGCCAATCAGGATTGCTGCTGAGAAGAGAACTGAATATAGAGTAATATTTGTTGGATCCATCAAGGAGTTTCTGAGTGCTGCTGCTTGTCTAAGACCACGCGTCTTTTTTAAATGGAAGCAGTTGAATATCTCAGGCTAACTCCCTTGAATGTCTTTGCTAATCTAAAATGAATTATTTTAACAATCTTATGCAAATGCAGCTAGCATAGCAAAACTCTAGCCAGGATAGCTAACCACTTTACTTCCTGGCAGGACTTGTGCTCAAATCGCTACTCTGGTGAAGCTTTGCAGATGTGTCTATATTGAATAATTCATTTAAATCAAAGGAACTGCTTGTCTTGTATGGTGCTAAATACATACATAAAATTCTGAACTCTTGGAGCAGGCTTAAGTCATGTTGTTTTTCAGAATGAACTCTCACACTCTTGGGTAAGAGCTGTGTTCTGACAATCTGTGGAAATGTGTTAATGTGTCCATTAGTTATTTCTAAAGCTTAGGAAGTGATCCTGAAGTTTTACTAGCTTGTACTGGGACTGAACAGGAGGTGAAATCAGACCCCCAAATACAGAAATTACTCCTTTCCCTGATTAGGAGCTGAAACTTGTACAGCCATCCTGTGACACAGCTGCAGAACAATGTGAAATTCCAGCAGCCTTCCTGTTTGAGAAGACTTTACTACAATAACAGTTGTGAGACTTTGGCTTCCTGTTCTGCCCCCTCCCAAATGGTTTGCTGAGTTTCATCCCTCATGCTTCAGCATCCTGTTTTGTGCTGCTTTTGTGTTTTATGCTCTAATGCTTGCACCAAGGTGTGTCCCCAGTGTCTTTACTTTCTGCATTTCCCTGCTTTTGAAAAGGTTAATTCAGCAGTTCTGATATTTTGATGATTTTGTGTAATGTAAGCATGAAGGGTGGGGGGAGAAGCGGAAATTTTATCTTGCTTCTGGTTTGCCCAGTCTCTTCTTAAAATTCTCTTTAGTTCTTTCCTCTGTGAAAACTACTAATACCTTGTCTACTGTGACCTCTGCTTTTAATAAATCCCCTAAACCTCATTTCCTTATTCCTAATTTATACCATTTAGTGTATGTTGTTGTGATGCACTACTACTACTCATGGCTAGGAACATACTGACAGCGTTGGTGATCACTGATTAACTTCAGATGAGAAAGTGAACTTCAAGAGCAAACCCTCTGGTTTTGATGGGACCAGTTGTGTGAAAACAAGCATGGGATTAGCATAAAGAGCTACACTTTGAGGAACACCAGCCTTCTCACTGGTTTATGATTAATACAGTTAGAATTTAAAACCTTGATAAAGTTAATGTGCAGGAGCAATGTGGTGTTCTTGCTGCTCAGTGGTTAATTTGGCAAATGGTTAACAAAGTGGTTGAGGTAATTTTGGGTGATGGTCAAAACTTGTTTTCTGTTGTGTGTGGTTTGCCCAGTGCTGCTTCTGAAGCTGATGGCAGGACAATACTCAGCTTCAGAGGAATGATGTGCAGCTTGCACTGTCTGATTAATAACATTTTTGGCTGTTCTGACCTGCCACCAACAACATACAGAGCCTGGACAAACTGCTAATTTTGTGATCATAAGTTGCCAACCAGAATAGTTTCTTAATTAAAAATTTCCAGTGAGCTTTCACTGCTACATGATATTGTCAGTAGTAAATTTGGGAAGAATCACTTTGCCTTTAAGAATCACGGAATTACAGAATTACTGAGGCTGGAAAAGACCTCTGAGATTATCAAGCCCAGCCTATGACCTAATATCACCATATCAGCTAGACCAGGGCACTAAGTGCCACATGTAGTCTTAAACACCTCCAGGGATGGGGACTCCACCACCTCCCTGGGCAGTCCAATGACTGATCACCCTTTCCTAACATCCAACTTAAACCTTCCCTGGCATAGCTTCAGGCCCTGCTTTTCTCATCCTGTCACTAGTTGCCTGGGAGAAGAGCCTGACCCCCACCTGTCTGCAGCTTCCCTTCAGGTAATTGTAGAGCGTGACAAGGTCCCCCCTGAGTCTACTCTTCTCTGGGCTAAGAAAGTGTGTGTATATCTGTAATAAAAAAGAGAAGAATCTTGGTGAAATTCTGAAAAAAAGATCAGATTTATAATAGCAAGGAAACTTCTAGGCCTGACTTGCTGGTGTTTAAATCTTTTTCTTTGGGTTTGCTTGGAAAACCAAAATTGTCTTGCATATTTTGCTCTGAGTCCATTTAAAATGCTCTTTATGTTGCTGTTTGGGCATCTAGATAAGAAATGTTTGTCATTGAAACACCGAGTTTAGGGCCTAACTGAAAAGTGGCTTTTGTGGGAGCAATCTTCTCCTGTTCTGCTGAGTGTTTTTTCTTCCTGCTGAGAATGAAATGGAAGTGGCAAGTGACTCTCCATTGTGTTTTCTGCAAAAATTGATGACTGAAAGGCTTTAACGGATTGGTTCTGGATTCTAAAGCTGTTGCCTGTGGTAGATTTAGAAGAAAATATGGAAAAAGCTACTTCATGTAAAGATAGAACCAAAATAGTTTGCAGTTCCCTGTATCCCATTGTTACGTATTTGTTCGTATTCCATCTTGTTCATCTGCTGTAAAGACTTCATGTTATTAATGCAAGAAATAACTATATACGCATTGTAGGATGTTCTTGACAGACATACTTTTCTGCTCACCACCACCCAGGGAACTCTGGGTGCTGCAGTAATAAATACTAATGCTTAGAACCACTTGAGGGGAATCACTTTGTAGTTGAGTATAAGAATAAAAAGGAGAGAGGGGAAATAAAAGTAGCAGATCGAGGAGAAAACACTGAATACAAGCAGCTTTTGTTTATGAGGAAACTTGTGACCTGCTATTATTTTGGCAGTATGAGAGGATCTTTCATTTCCAAGAGAACTGCTGGCATTTGCAGATCTGCACTAAAACCTCTTTGCTGATATAGCTGCAATGTACTAGAAACTCACTGAGTCCACAGTGGCAAACTTTGCCCTACTGGCAAAGCTGTGCTGTGTGTGATCTTCTGGTACTGCAGAGCCTGGAGAGCAAACAAGTGCACAAATGGATCTTCCCTCCAGTTTAAGTCAACTGCAACTGAGTTACTTTGCTTGCAGATAGAGCACTAGTTCATTCCCCAATGAACATGCACAAAAAAATGTGTGCTTCTTGTGAAAGAAAAAGAAGATCATACAGGGCCTGCTGATTTCTTGCCATGACTTTGGTAATAATATCTAGAAAGAACATAATGTAAACTTTTTATTTTTTAAATTTGAAAGATGTGAAGTGGTCAACCCCTTGACCAATGCAGCTACTATGTGTTTCTCTTTATACAGAGGTTTCCTAACAGGACTGTGGGAGAAGGTGTGTTTGGGGAAGAGAATGTGAATTCTTTCTCTTAAAAAAGAAAAGTAATTCAGAAAATCCAGTGTAAGTGCTGGGTGTTCGATATGTGCCAGTGACACTTCGTGCTACTCTGCCAGGTTACAGAGTTGCTTCTCTCTGCTCAGAGTGCTGAAAAGCAGCTGTCTGCCATCTGCTGCACTGCTTGGCTTTTGCTGAGCTGCTGTAGCTGTCATCTTCAAGCACAACAGAAAGTCTGTCAGTTGTTTTTAAGCTTTTGAAAAAAATGTAGTCATAGCTGAGGCTTCTGGTGACCTGACCTTTGATGCCCAGGATGATTCCCCCTTGCCCACAGAGCTGTTTACTTCCGAGTATGTGCCCTTAAAGTTGAGGGTCTCTTCTAGGCAGGGGCATCTTTGAACTGGTATCTTGTTTGTAACACTCACTGCAAATGCCATGGGGATTAAATATCCCAAATAAAGCTAGGTACAAAGGGATCTCGCTAGGGTTTCTGCTTTCCTAAGGAACTTCTGTATATTCTTTTTTCCATCCTGAAGGGTAATGTGTGAGATGTCAGTTACAGTCTTATGATTAATTGTAGAATCATATCATAGAATGTTTTGTTGGGAAAGAATTTCAGAGATCCTCCTGTTCCACCTCCCACTAGACCAGGTTGTCTAGAGCCCCATCCAGCCTGGCCCTGAATGCTTTCAGGGAGAGGTCATCCATTACTTCTCCGGACAGCCTATTCTAGAGCTTCACCACCCTCATAGTAGCCTTCTCTAGACAGAACAGCCCAAATTCCTTCAGCCTGTCCTCACAGCAGAGGTGCTCCAGCACTCTGATCAACCTTGTGGCCTCCTGGTCTCATTGCAACAGTTTTTGTATTAACGACTCTAGAACTGGACACAGTACTGAGGTCTACAGAAGAGCAAAGTGCAGGGGGAGAATCACCTCCCGTGGCTAATCCAAAATGCATGAGCACACTGTGGTGGTGATTGCGTGATGTCTGGTGTTTTTAAAGTGAAATAAACCAGAGGATAAACTGTTCTGCAGAAGAGAAAGAAGGTGAACAAGAGAAGTTCTGTTCTGTAACTGGTGCCAAATCTCAAGTATGCCAAAGGGCAAAATGGCTTGTTACTGCCGCGTGTACTTTTGTTTAGGCCCACAGGTATGTGTATCAGCGGAAGCTCCTTTCGACAGCACTGTATGTGTCCAGCAGACTGAAATCTTTCAGGCGATGGCATACAAATCAAAGTGTGTTCTTAATTAGCACAGGTGTTGCTTTACTCTTTTAACTTACCACTTCTGTCTACATTCAGGTTTTTAAACTGAGGATTGTGCTTTACCATGAAGCAGCTAGAGATTATTAACTCCATGCTCCAGCCACTGGTGATCAGACTTCAGCTTGTGGTGAACTTGCAATACCTCACCTGCACTGTTACAACATGCATTAATTCTTTTAAAATATTTTTTATTGTGGTTAAAACACACCCTTTTCATTGGCAAAGAAATAGCCTTTAGCGAACAAATTGTGTTTACTCTAGCCTGTGTATGCTGAGGCTTGGTAATTAGTGTTGCGTGTGTCATAGGATAGGGTTGACAGTTTCTTTTAAGACTCTCTTAGAAGGTAGCAAGCATCCTTTCTACGTGCCTTACTCCACCAGCTTCCCTTCTGTTCCAAACACGGTTGTTTTCCCACTTAGGAAACAGCTACAGTATTGCTTCTGATTCACAAAGATTAAATTATGCTAGGTTCAGCCTGTCAGCAGGGTGTCATGGGCTTCTCTGAAAGGAAGATTGTAACAATAAGTGACATTCTTCCTTGCTTACAGAAAAGGTTTTTAAGTCTGTTGCGTTAACTGTGGGCTTCTGCTTTTACACTCGTTGCCATAGGTACTGTGTCTGCTTCAGATAGTCTCTAGTCAAGTGAGACCTTGCTCTCAATTAAAGGAGCAGTTGTTGTTGTTCTTTAATTATGGGGGGGTGTTGACTCTTGAAGTCTCCGATTTAGAGGATGAAATTAGAATGAGTAAACACTGAAACTGAAGATGCCATTACCTTGGAGCAACGTTTACCTGAGCTTGAGTTAAAAACAGGCTTACCACTATACTGGAAATATATAACTGACAATACACTCTGTTCAGAACCCCGGCTGAGCTAAGTAGGTAGGGTCATCTTTTAGCCTTTTATTTTACGTGTACTCTGTATTGGAATAAACTATTCAATGTTGTTGTTGCTCACTGCACAACAAATACAATCCCAGTAAACAACCATTTTCTCTGTATAGATTTGCAGAACTATAGAGGGGAGGACATGCATAGGAAGCAAAGCTGAATGGAAGATATCAGTTACTGAGGAATCTCCAAATTCCTATTTTCGGAACTGGGTGGCAACTGGAAAAACTTGTAGGATGTGACATAATAACTCATAAACCTTTTCTTTGTTACAGGCATCCTGTAATCAAACATTTGCATAGGACTTGTGAATTATAGCACTTAGTACTTTGCCTTTAGTTTAAGCTTCTTTTTATGGAGCCAGCTGAGCCAGTCAGGGCCCTGGAAGGCAGAAGTCTATGAAGTTTAAAATCAAACTATTAAGCTGCCTTCTGTTCTGATGCTGGGCTGAAAACACAGTCTGGATTTGAGTTCTTCCCCCAGCATAGCAGAGAAGTTCTGGAGATGACTACAGCTGTGACTCTCACTATGCATTTTAATGCACTGCTGTTTCACTTAACACTTTTTGTCTCTGTTCTTGGAGCTGAAACCTACTTTGACTAAAGCTTCAGACTTTCAGCAGCATCAGCTGCACATCTGGTGATGCTTGTGTGCCTTGTATTTTCATATTCCTTTCTTTTCCACTTATGCAAACAAAAAGAGGAAGCAGGATTTTGGGGAGGGGTTGCCATATCCGTTTCAGATGTGTTTCTTGCTTGACCTTTTCAAAGGTTATCGGTTAGTGTCAGGCTCATTGTAAGCAGACACTACTACTTTTAACTTGGGTAGGAGAGGAACTGACTCCTCTAAATGTAATAGCCCTAAAAAAAAATAAAAAAGAGACATAAAAAGCCAGTTTCTGGCTTCCCTTGATGTGACATGACTGCAGCTAGCACTGAAAGGTCTGTGCACACATTGCCATCTGTTTGAAGCACCAAAATGACTCATTAAAGAGGGGGCCTTTGCTGCTGCAGAATGCGCAGCATAAAACATGCTTGTGTTGGCAGCCTGCTGTCTAACAAAATGCTTTCTGTTTGCTGCCGCAGGAGGTGCTCGTATGTGGCTGTGAGGATGTGACAAGGCCTCTCTTTCAGAAACACAATGGCAAAATGAATTTTGGCTTGTTGCTTTATTCTACAACTGCAGTCTTCCCCTCCCTGCACCTCTGTACACACAAAACCAGCCATCTCTGCTGAACATCTGCAGAAACCAGTTACTTCTCGCATTTCTTCTTCTGAGCTACTATGTTTTATGCAGGGGTTTCTGATTGTTCCCTGGCAAAACAAAGTCTTGTGCTTGACTTTCTGCAAGTGCCTTAATAAGTTGTTTGCTTGGGTTGTATAATTTGATATTCTGGGTATCAAACCCTCCATGAACAATGGATAGAATACTTTTTATGGATGTCCACACTACTTCTTCGTTGTGCTCCTGGAAGAAGTCTGGAATGTGTGTTATTTACTGTTGCTGTTAGTGCCTGATATATGAATATAGTGACTATAAAAAATATTGTCTAGTACTTCTATTATGAAGTGTGATGAGGCTTATTTATAGATTCAAAAACATTGCAATGAGCATGTGCTTCCTGTAAAGGACACAGCTAAAGCACGGAGTAAAAGGAGAGGATGCATAGGTCATGAGGCAGTATTGCCCTCTAGATGCTTACCGAAAAGCTTCAGCTGGATCATGAGTCTGAGTCTTAATCTTAGTCTCCAGTGCCAACTCTTTGCGCCTTCTTCCTGGGAGATTTCTTTGGGGAACTTGCAGTCAGGAGAAACTGCATGTTAGAGCGCTGTAGGTTAGTACTGAGCATGACCTTTTTTTGGTGGAGGGACGGGAATTGGAGATTTGCGTGTATCACACAAAATGATAAGAGATCCTAATAGTGTGTGTTGAGACTGTTGATTGCAAGCAAGATATGTTGTGTAGTGAGTAGAAACAAAATGTTTGTGTTCAGAGGCTGGAACTGGAGGTGGTAGTTCCCATCTGAGAGCTCAAGAGGAGGTACCATCTGCAACCGGAGTGTAAGGCAACAGTTTGAAAACATGATTCATACACTCCTCCTCTTTGCATTCTTGAGAAGGCAGTTGTCTGAGGATCTTACTAAAGATTTGTATGGGTAAATACTGAACATATGGTTTCCTCTACTGGTTTACTAACGAAGTTGGGGTTATTGATTGTGTGTAATACTTTCTAATTTGAGGTCAACAGCCATAAACATTGAGGCCATAGCTCAATTTAAACTAATGCAATCTGTTTTAATTTCCCTTTTCTTACCAGCAGAGGTGTGTCACCACTACTTGCGGCATCATTGATCCATGCTGCGATTAAAGAAGTTCTCCAGATGGACTTGACTGAATTTAAACAACAAAATGTGGAAGCAGAAGGAGAAGACAGTGAGGAAAGGTTCACCTGTAAGTGTACTTCTTTCCTTCTCTGGCATTGCTAGAGGCTGTCAGCTGAAACACTTTAGTGTTTTGAAATGTTTCCCAGAATATTTGGTTAGGCTGCCTGACAAGCAGTAGTGAACAGGACTTTATTTGCTCCTGCTGGGTATCTGTGGATGAAAGATGGCTAGTACTAATTTTGTGGGCAAGATGCAAACGTGGTGCCTGGAGCCCTGGACTGGTTGTGTGGGTTTGGTTTCTGGAAAGGAAAAAGAGTTTCTCTTCCTCATAAGAATTAATGACTGTGTCTGCTGTTCTTCCTGAATTGAACTAGGTAAGAAGTTTCCTTTGTTTTTCTTTTGATACTTTTATTTAAATTGAACTGATTCAGTTCCTATCTTAAGGTTTTTAAGTGTCCGTTTTTCTTTGGTAGACTGACCATAGCTAATTACTCCTGTGTTTTGACAGTGGAATTGTCACATTTGCTATTGTGCAGCCACCTCAAATTGATCCAAATAATCCATCTTGCTTTAATCTGTTCTTGGGAACCAGATTTTAAGACCCATGGCCCCTCCATGACCTGAAAATCTTGAATTCCAGATCTTTTTCTTGGAAAGTTTTTTTGTCTCTGTCAATTACTACTTCTCATCCTCCCATCTTCTATAAAGATTGAATGCTGAGGGATGGAAGACCTTATGCATGTTCTTCTGCCTGATGCCTACACTTTTTCCTGAGTGAACTGGAGAGAGAGAACAGACCTTGGTGACTTGAGTATTGGGCTTGTTCCTTGTGTAACAGATGGTCCTGCTCACTTACATGCTGGAGTGTTTGACATTAGACCAAACCTTCAGTCCCAGTGGAAGAATTTAAATGGAGTAGGATACAGACAGAGTGGAAGATAAAAAGAGGGGAGAGGTGTCTGAGGCAAACTAGTCAGTCACATAAGGGGAAATACTTGCCCTTCCATTTCCCTGGGATCACTTGAAAGGTGGTCCCAGAGGATGGGTCTCTGAGCAGAGCTCTGGTAATGGCCAGGATACAATCCTTTCCAGAAGCCTCTTTCAGTATTCACCTACAAGTCTGAAATGGGAGGAGGAGGAACACATTTAATTAAGTCTTGCCTTAGTGTTTGTATCCTTCATCTATGTGGAGAAATTTAGCACATTTCCAGCACTTTGCCTGGGAAGATTCAGCTTTCTAGCAGATTGTCTGGAGTCTAAATATGCCATGACTCTTCCTCTGGCACAGGGAGGCATGATTCTGTGGTCAGCCTTCCCAGGAAATGTGTGCAGCAGCATGAGGGACACCAGCAAATGGGCCTCTGGGTTGAGAGGAGCCTGGGCCAAGCAGTGAGGGGATCACACCCGCTGCTGTCCCCCCAGATGAGCTGTGGCCACCCCGTGCACCTCTTGAGATTGTTCCACAGGCAGATGCCTCGTCCACTACTTTGAGTTCAGTGTCCCCATAGTGCCCAGTTTCTGCACTCTGTGATCTGTTGGCCTGTGAGCAGTCACAGTGGCTTTAGTATTATTAACCTAACCTGGAGCAGGATGCTGCCCACAGTGAGGAGCTTTGTGTGACTAGATCACTGCAATTGTAAGCAAATAGGTGCAGGCAGCAGTACTAGAGCATGGCTTTGTGCAGGGGGCACTGCAGGAGATCAAGCTACTGATCTTCCAAAAATAGAAGCTCTGTGTTATTGTGGAATCATTTAAGTTGGAAAACATCTTCCCTGTTCTGGTGGTTGAAATGTTAACCTTAATTTCCATCTTACATAGTCCTCTCTATTTTATGCTTGTTCATTCTTATGTCACTATTGTAATTTGGATCAAATATAATAAGATATATGTGTGTGCCTGTATGAGTCCCACTGTTCAGTGGATTTGTGGGGTTAACGTATTAGATTCTAAGTCAGATTTCACAACTTTAGTATTTACATAGCAATTCATGTCCAGGTCTTCTACTTGGTATTGGTCAGGATATATATAGATATGTGAACTAATAGCTGTAGACAAGGCTGGCTAAGGTGCTGTTTAATTATGTTTGTATATAAGATGACATAATATTTAAAGGTTTTAATATCTTGTCCATTTATACCTACATATTACAGAAAGTAAAAGTAGTTTTGATTAATAAGCAGTGACTGCTAATCAAAGATCTGTCTTTAAATTTAAGCTTTCAGTTCTCCAGGCCCAGAGATGCAACTCAAGCTGGCCATCCAGTGCTGCTGAGAAAAAAAGAACCTGGAGTTATAAGAAAAGAAAGGGAAGCTTTAATGCTAGCAGTGTTAGCAGGAATCAGGACAAACAGAAATAGGAAAGATAGTTCAGGCATTGCTGTTCTTTAGGAAACACATTAGTGACCAACAAATTATCTATTCAGTGCTTTCTGATGTTGGTTGATTTAGCATTGAGTCAGGGTTCTTATTCTCAAATTATTCTCAGGAGCCTATTTTAATTGATGCAGAGCTTGTAGGGTCTGAGTGCTGAAGGTGTTTATGTAGCTCTAAGGACAGAAACTTGAAGGAAAGACAGACTAAAGGATGGGACAATGTAGCAAAATGGAGCACACAACTGACTGTGTTGTCTTTGTTCTTTCAGTGCTGGATGGAGAGCCACTGCAGCGTTGCTTTTTCAACAAGCTTCGAGATCTTTGCTTCGAATGGCAGAAGCAGTTGCCACCACTAAGACCACTGAAGAGGTTCCTGCTTGTTTCCATCCACGCCATCCGTAACACTCGACGGAAAATGGAGGACCGCCACGTTCTACTCCCAGAGTTCAATCAGCTGTTTGGTCTAACAGTAAGTCTGATCAAAATTGTGGAGGCCAGCCAGCTTGTTAGCTTTTCAGCATTCCTGTAAACACAGTGACTTAGTGATGGGTGATCTGTGAAATGGTAAGAATTTGTTACCACGAGTTATCATGTGTGTCCTGGAGCAAGGACTTCCTGACTTGGATTGCTAGAGACTAACTGCTGTCCTGATAAAGGACGTTCTGTTTCGTGTCGTAAGTGATACAGAAACACAGGAAGTTCACCTAGTGTTATGTTGCTGGAGTTAAAATGGTCCTCTGATTGAGGTAGCTGAGGTTGTCAGAAAAGAAGAGGGGAGAACAGCAGCTGTACAAGTGCCAGTTGATGCTGCTGCCCTGGGACTGTATAACCAGCTCTCTGGTGTTCCGATTCCAGACTATATTCAAGAGTACTACATGACTAACAGCAAACAAAGGAAAGCAATTCCCCTGCAAAGTATTAATTTTATCTGTTTTATACATGGGTAAAAGGACTTAAATTGCCTTTAATTATGCAACATTTTATGTAGGAAAGCCAGAATAAAGAGTCTTTGTTTGCTGGTACTGGTCTTTGAGCTATTTTGATTTTGAACATGAATATGTCTTCCTCTTTCTCCTTCCCTGCAAAGGACGATATTGATCGTGCTTACTTTGCGGTGTTTGATGGCCATGGTGGAGTGGATGCTGCCAATTATTCCGCAACCCATCTACATGTAAATGTTGGGCTACATGAAGAGATTGTTAAGAATCCAGCTGAGGCCTTAAAATGCTCATTTCAGAAGACAGATGACATGTTTCTTTTCAAAGCCAAAAGAGAGGTGAGTGGGTTGAGATTAATTCTACTGTATTTTAACAACACTAAGTACTGTTGAACAACATGGTATTATCCAGAAAATTCTGGTAGTGCAGTTTCTTTGAATCACTGACTTAATGAAATTATGTAGTTTTTCTTTGGAATTACTTGGTCTTTTGCTGAAAAACAACAGTGCTTGCAAGTTCAAGATGAGTGAGTGAAAAGAATTGGTAACTGGTTTAAATTATCCTGACATACCAATTATCTGAGAGAGCACTGCTGCCTCTCTGCCTATATTAGCCAGGCTCTAGATTTTCTGTTGTCCTATCTCTTATCTGGAAAAGAGGTTTCTCTCTTTCTGATAGCACAGTCAGTCATCTTTTTTGAGTCAGTATGAATGTCACAGGTGGTTGTAAGGTGGAAGATGTACCCTGATTTGTCAGATTCTTCCTTAAGCTGATGGAGAATCTTTGAATCAAAGTAGTGTAACAAACATTCTTTAATCAAATCTCCATGATTGGAGGATGGTTTGTTAAGGAGTTGTGGGAGAGCTCTAATCACAGCAGTATCTGAATATAGAAGGATTTATTGTTAACAGCTTCATTTCTAACAGTGTGCTGCAAAAGGTGGGGGTGTGAGGATCAGCATCTTTTTGAGGTCTGTTTCTCAGTAATCTTTACGGGGAATCTAGAACAGTTAGACTCCTTTCTTTGTTGACCTCTGGTCCCAGGGATAAGGTGATATACTGGGAGCAAGGTGTATGTAGTTGCTAGTGGTAAAGAATGTGAAGGCTATTGGGGAGACCAGTGTTTGTTTGCAAAATGTCCATGCTACGGAAATTAATATCCTCTCTTTTCCATGTGTCTCTGTGTTTAGAACAGTAGAAGTCTTTGTCTCTTACGTCAGTTTTAGAATTAATAGCAGAGAAAGAAGAACATAACCGAGGCACTATTAACTATCTGTTAGGTAGGTTAGAATATGTCAACAGTGTGTTTCAGGCCTATCTAAAGCCTTCTACCTTTTTTCAGGTACCTGATTGTCATTGGCAGAATTACTCTGCTTATTTAAGCGTGATTAAATCTAGTGTACAATATTGCCATGTAACCAAGTAGGGCTTGCTGAACGTTCACTAACATTCTTATTTTCTTCTGTAGAAGCTGCGGAGTGGTACAACAGGTGTATCTGCATTGATTGTAGGAAACAAGCTGCACATAGCATGGCTAGGGGACTCGCAGGTAATGCTTGTGCAGCAAGGAAAAGCTGTGACATTAATGGAACCTCACAAACCAGAAAGAGAAGTAAGTCTGACTTGTTTTTCTTCTTTCTTGTGTGTTCTCAAAACCTTTTGGAATCAAACCTCCCTAAGTGTTGTGTACTTCACGTAGTGATATGTATTGTATGGTAGGATTCAGAGAATTTACTACTTCTTTTTTTCCATCCACTCCTGTGTCCTGAAAAGGTGATCCCTGCAACTGTCCTTCCTTGAAAGTACTGGTGGTCCTGACTTCAGTTCCTGCTCAGACTGTCTTTTCAGCATTTCTAGCAATTCAAGACCTCTCAATCACGCATTTGTGTATGTGAATTTAAAACTGCCTGTTACAATGAATGCTTATTTGAGATTAATAATGATTATAAATGTTAGCATAACACAAATATTTTATAATACGCTATTCTGACATTCAAAGGTAACGATAATCTACTGTCTTAGACTGGTTTGTATTTTCTATATAGCTTAAGTAGCCAGGTGTATTTTTTACATGAAAAAAAATTGATTAGATAGCATCACATGAGCGGTTTGCCTTCACAGCATGAATATTTGTAAGAACCGAAGAGTTAAAGGAGTATCGATGCCAATGCTATTGTTACCTAGTGTAGTTACCTTGTATTTTATTCCAAATACTTATGTACCCACCCGATTGCTGTGTGGGATGGGAAGAAGTGGCAGGAACAGGTATTCATCCTTATGGTAAAGAACACGATGATATGAAAACATAAGAATTCTGCTTTTCTGTAAGCAAGCCACAGTGTGGTTGAGAATTAGGTAGGAAATCTCAGCATGTGTTTCTGGACGAGATTCTGGTAGCTCTATTTGTTGTGTTCACAGTATCAATACAGAAGCTTGATTTTGACTTCTGTCTCTTTTTCCTCTCTCTGACTGGATACCAACAAGGCCATTAAGCCATGGGCAGGTTTTCAGTAAGAAAATGATATTCTCCTGTTGTTTTAGGATGAGCGAACACGCATTGAGACTCTGGGTGGTTGTGTAACCTATATGGACTGCTGGCGGGTTAATGGTACCTTGGCTGTTTCCAGAGCAATTGGTAAGATAAACCACCAGAATTAGAGTTCATGTAAAAGTTGATTAAAACACATCTCCTAGATTGCATCATTATTATAAATAATGTTTTGCTTAGCATTGACAGAACAGTAAACCACTCTTCCATATGACTAACTTCCAGCTATGCAATCTTACTGGCTTTATCATAAGCATAGAATATTGTTTTATTTTCTATACTAGCTATGACGGTCCTATTTCTTCTATACTCCAAAGACTTTTGCTTCCTGCAAATGATTTTGATACTGTGCTGTGCTACAGTAGCTTAACAAATGTCAAGTGTTCTGTTTTGTAAAAGTGGAGAAAGTAATACATGTTCATCTAGCTTTTATGGGTCTGAATGTTTGCTTTGTAGGGTTTTTGTCCATATATCAATATAACTTTCTACTGACAGCAGTTCCTAAGTTAAATCACTACATCCTCCTTCAAGTTATATATGTCCATCAATTTAGGGCACTGAAATTTTACTACTCCAGAATCTGATTAAACAAGCTTCTTTTGCTACTCATCAATTAGGGCAAAAAGATAAAATACCCTGGGTAAGTAGGTAACTCTAATGTAGGCGTGGAAGAAAATTAGTATACACTTGTATAATACTGTTTGTATCAATAGCAACCCAACTCAGCCTTACCTGTTTATTCCATAGCTTTTCATTGCTCTTGTCCTGCACTGGGTACCTCTGGAATATGGTCTGGCTATCCTTGAGGGGGGTGAAAGCAACTGGTGGATGAAGTAATTGCACACATTTGAAGTAATAAAGCTTTTGTTTTGATTGTCATAGGTGACATGTGTCAGAAACCCTTCATCTCTGGTGATGCAGATGGCGATTCATTTGAGCTGACTGGTTCTGAAGATTACTTGCTCCTAGCCTGTGATGGATTCTTTGACTCTGTCAAACCATACGAGGTGGTAGACTTGGTCCTAGACCATTTAATGGAAACCAAAGGAGTGGGTCTCAAAGCAGCAGAAAGACTAGTGGCTGCTGCAAAGGAAAATGGTTCCAGTGATAACATTACTGTTCTATTGGTGTTCTTGAGGGATCCTCAGGACATTTTGGCAGACTGTCTCAGAGACCCTAAGAACCTCAGGGCTGGTGATGATGCTGGGAGCTCACCCTTTAATTTCCTCAGCTGTGAGGCAGCAGCTACCCAGTGACAACATCTGCTTCATCCAGAATGTTCAAATAAGTTAACGTAATGAACTGTGCTCTGCTGAAGAAACCCCTAATACAATAGGCAAAATGTGTTGGGAAAAGAACTGCAAATGAACACTGAACAGAAAGGCACAAGACTCCTTTTACTGAGTTCCCGTTTGCCTTTTCCTTCCTTCCCCCTCCCTTCAAAAAGCACTGAGCAGACATGGAGATTTGTACAGCTGTTTCATCTGTGGGAGCAAGCCTCTGAGGTGTGTCTCAGGGCTGCTGGTCATACCCCTCTGCCCTGGAAGTGGTAAGAAACCATAATATGTATAAGCTAACGGGAGAGAATACCTGTTTGTGAATTCTGAGTGAAGACAGAAATTGGTGCTTAAAAAAAGGTTCTGTGTTGTGTTTAGCCGCGATGGTTCTTGGTTGGGAGGAGAGAAGCTGTCACCGTCAAAGAAAAGGTTGTTACTGTGGAGGGTCTGTAGAAACAGGCTTGGTGTGCAAAAGACTGGGTGACACCATTATATTCTGTAAGTTGCTTTTGTTTTGTACCAAAGATGATGCTACAGGAATGATGTGGCCTCTTTATTCAAAGACATTTTGTTTTGTGTGTGCGGAGTGGAAAACGGGAAACTGGATGTTTCCAAGCAAAATGACGCAAAATCAGCTACTGGCTGGGATGCTTCGGTCTATAAACTGGAATCAAGTAATTACCTGCACTGGATTTCTTTCTCCCTAACAAACATGCTTTATTGGTTATTTGGCCTCCTGAGAAGAAAGGACCCTTACTGTTGTATTTGAGAGAGGTCTTTACAGTCCGTGTGCTCTAGCAGTTCAGTCTGCTCTGTTTCTGCCACTTTTTATATGAACTATGAGGAACAAGAATTTTCTTTTTTCTCCTAAGTACTTGTTTATTCATTTACTGAACTTTACAGTTGGAGGGATTTTTTGAAGTGTCCTTTTGTTGTTGTGGTTTTTATTTAAATTAGAATTGTAAAATGGCTGTGTCTTTATTATCTAGTTTTAAAAAATTACCCGTAAGTGCCTTAAATGTTTCACCCAAGGATTGCTGGCTTCCTGTTGTTTTCTGGTGAGCCAGTTTGTAGTGTTTTTAAAATGTGACTTTTTTATTTCATTACTACTAACGTTTGATGCACTTAAATGTTTCATGTTTGGAAATTATTTAATGGGGACTGGGTTTCAGCAAAACAGCTCTTTCACTGTTGCCAAATGTTGTGGCTTGTAGTAAAAGCTTCACAATACTTACTGTGACTTAACCCCTGCCCTGTGCAAAAAGTGGTAGCTGGTTAATCATAAAGTAACAATCTGACTCGTCATGGCCTTCATTTAGAAACAAATACACATCTGACTTCCAAAAAAACCTGAGTAAGACAAGCTAGAAACACTTAAACACTGTTTTCATTAATAGGTGGTTAATTTGGCCATACTTCTTGGGCCTAAATAACTTTCTAAGGGAATGTGAAGCTAAGGTGAGGATGAAAGGATATGAATGAATGTGCATGCTGCTGGGTGAGTGTTATGTCCGTCACACGCTGCAGCCTCTGGTCATGTTTTGTCTTGCCTCGCTAGCCTGGCCAACAGGACTCAACAAGATCTGAAGGCTGAACAGTACAATGTGTTAGTAATTTCTGTATCTAAACAAGAAGTGCTTTACATCTGGCAGCAAGATTGTACGTCTGATTGAGAAGCATGTGGCATTGCAATGTGTTAGTCCTGTTGATTAAGATGTGACCATTGATGTTGCCTAGAGAGGAAATGTAGATAGGAGAGTCAGGTTGGCTCCAGGGAAGAACAGAGCAGCAGCACTGCTGTCCGTAATGTCTAAATCACCAGCTAGTGTGGGGTAATAAAGTTACCCAAGTGACTTCAGTTTTCTCTTGGATTACTATGGAAGATCAGACAGTTTAATGTAGGAACTCCTCAGTGAGCTACTATCGTCATTGCACAGCAACTTGGACAGTGACTGCCATGTTTTGCTGTGCAACAACTGGAGCTTCTGAGAACATTGCAAGGACGTTTCCATCCTACACTTTGCTGTCCTAAATTAGGTGAGGAAGACATTGTCTGATGGCAGCCTTGTAGGGTAGGTGGTTTTGTTGTTTTGGTTTGTTTTTTTTGTAGTGAACCTACTTCAGTTAAGGAAGCCTTTAGATTTGTTTAGTTAATCCCTTTGGATTTGCCATTTCCTATCTGATTTCTAGCCCCGCTGTTCAGTGTTGTCCTAAATTCTGATGACCACTAGTGCCTCTTGGTGTCTTGGAAATAGTTCTCATTATTAATATAGAAAGGATCATGCAGAATTGTTTGATTTCATTGCTATCTGAAGTTTGTCTGTTTTGTTCCTTCTATTCATGAAGGGAGCTGTGAAATGTTAAGTTCATAGCATGCTTTAGTTTCTGAAACCTGCCAAATGTCTTGAAAAATGGAACTGAACAAGCCAAATTCCTTGTCATACTTTTATTTCAACCTTTTTGGGGCAGATGTGCATTGCAGAGGAAACTAAGTCTCAAGTCTTTCAATGAATGGCTACAGCTACATGGGATTTTGGATTCTGAGCAGCTATTCCCTTGTATAGATGTCTGCATTCTGAATGACGTAGTGCCTCACTTCTTTGAGATGTAAATGGGTAGGAATAGTCTTTGGGAACTTGTACAGGTATCAGCAGAGATTAAGAATAGTTCTCTTTTTTCAGAGATGTCTTACTACCTTGAAAATGTCCACAGGAGTTGTAACAGGGTCAAAAATGGCAGCTTGTATGCTACCAGTGGTGGAAATGAGTCTGAATATGGCACCTATAGCAAAATTCTGAATACTAGTTGGGCAGAAAATTGGTTTAGGAGCGATGTCTTTATCTGTTCTTGCCTGCCTGATCTAAACCTCTGGAGTTTGTTTTTTTTAATAAACTGTAAAAGCAACATTTCACTTTGATATTAAGCCAGTAATGAAAGGATGACATACAAGGCCAGTCTGGATTTTGGAAGTGCACTTTTGAAATTCTGTGGAAGGTGGTCTTTGGGATGATCTCATCCTTGGGATGGCAAGGCAAGCTCCAATTTTTTTTCACTTGTGACTTTGATATCACTGTTATAGCCACTAGTTATAATGTGTGATACTGTTACAGCAGGTGTTGGTTACTAGTTTAGGTGGTGAGAGGAGAGGGGAAGGCGCTCCAGCACAAGGTACAAAGTTGAACTAAATAGTCTAAAATATGAGATGATGCTGTGCTGTGCATTTACAGTACTAGTATGCTATGTCAGCTTTTCTTATCTTGAAACTTGTGGGATTTCTGGTGTTAGCTGTTCTGTTTTCCCTCCCTCCCATAGTTATCATGTAACCTGTAGTATTGGTGAGAAAATGTCCTCTGGGCCTTCCCGGGGTCATCTACAATACGTTAACACTGGTCCACCAACCTTCAGTTGTCTACAGACAGATGGACTGATTTGCCTGTCTCCTTGTTGCGCATCTAATGGGCTTGCAATAAAACCAAAGTGTAGCCCAAATCCCTGAAGCTGTAGAAATTAGCTGAAGGATCTGAGACGGATGTTCAATGAAAAATGAAAGTATTTTCATATTTTACTAGACTGCAAATGAATGAATGCTGCTGCATTTTAGCACCCAGCATCAGAAAAATTGTTCCTTAAAGGAGGCTGCATTTTTAAATGTGAGCTCACTTGCATTTGGTTATTGTCCTTGACTGAAAACTAGCGTCAGACATTCTGCTGTAGCCAACATCTCCCTTACTTACTGGTAATTCCTATTTGTACCTTTCTTTCCCTTCATTTCCCTACCTTGCCCTCTCCTAAAGGCCTAAGACAGTGATGTCTTCTGGATCTGACATAGACAAGACTACAGTTGTACAAGGTACATTTTGTTGGGGGGTTGGCTTTGTGGGGTTTTTTTTGAGAATGCAGGGGATAGAAATGCAGGAAAAATTTTAGAACAGAGGGAGATTCAGTAAAATCCACCCTCTGAGTGATGGAGGAGTGAAAGAGAGAGACAGGAATGCATTTAAGTATTATTAATGCCTATTTTAAAAAGGAAGTGGGCTGTAAAATAGAGCCACAAATGTCAGTTCTTTTAGAGTGAAATACCAGTGCTTGAAAGAATTAGAAACACACCCATTGAAAAGGCAAAACTCAGTTGTGGTAAATGAGTCTTCAAGTAGCCGAGAGAGGAATCACAGTAAAAGCATCTAAGTGACTTACTGTGACCCCTCAACGCTGTCTTGGAAGCTAATGCTACTAAATGGCTTTTTCTAAACACCCTTACATGTAAGGTACTGCTGGGAGGGAGCATCAGCATCTGCAGTTACTGGTCACTGTGCAACTGCTGCCATGAGTAAATGCCATGGAGTGTGTTAATGAATCGATATGGCTGGCGAGCTTCCTAAGATGAGTAATCGGGCACGGAGTGGTTACAGCAGAGTTGGCAGTTGAATAGTGTTAATCACAGTGATGACTTTAATAGCATTTAATAGACACTTATCCGAATTCAAAGTCAGATGGGATACTGCTCTTTTTAAAAGCATTTCCACTGCTATTAGCTTTCTATCATGAAAGGACACTAAAATTTCTTCCTTTTATTTTTTGTTGGATGTTGAGAAAAGTACTTCTTCAGAATTCAGAATGCAAGAGATAAGTTTGCTGTTTGTAGTGGAAAACCCATTATCAATTGATAGGTTAAAGCAGCTGTTTGGGGTTGAAACTTCCCTCCCAGGCAACCCTTTACAAACCAAGAAAAGGCGCTTCCAAAGCGCATGCTGGAAGAACACAGGTGTCTCTAAATGGTGTTGCACAAGCCATGCCCAGCGGATCCCCTCAGTCTGTAATGGGTGTAGACAGTTTTGCTGCTAGAGCCAAAATAAAGATGGCAGCTCTGTTCTGTATGACACCCTTGGTGAAATCGCTCCTGTTCTTGTGGATGCGGGTACTTAATGCACAGTACCAGTCATGGTTTATTTCTGTTCTTATAGCACTGAATTATCAAGCAAATGCTTTATGAAGAAGGTGGGGGATGTTAGCCACAACAGAGCAGATTGCAGATGATTCATATACAATTTAGCTCTAGTTAAGCCTGCATTAAATTCCCTTGCTTAGATCTGTTACTATCCCTTTTACAACTGGGCCTTTGCCATCAGAAAAAATCCTACTAGGAAATAATGGTTCATTCTCCTCTTTTGTCGAGTGAACAATTCCTGATGGACAAAATGCCTTTCAGAAAGGGTTGGAGAGACAGAAGAATGAGCTTTCAAATGAGTGGAAAACTTCCCAATCTGTGCTACCTTGTGTCTTCTCTCTGAATAGGTGTCTGTAGCAGGTCTGACTGCATTGGAGTAACTGCTGGAAAGCAATAGCTTTCTGCCAAGCTAGTTGTAACCTTTAAAATTGATAGCACCAAATCCAAGAGGACAGTCCTCCCTGTGTTCCTAAACTGAGCCCTGTTGAACAGGCTGCCCTGTTGAGTATTTGTTTTGCACTTGCTGACAGCTCCCAGGGCTCAGACAGCTGCTTTCTGCTTATGTTTTGTTTGGGTTTAATGTATTTATTGGCTTTTCCTTTATTTAAAGTTATTTCTGTTGATATCAGTTGTGACAGCTGAAAAGTATGCAAATGAAGATCTGAGGGAGCAACTGGACCCACACACCTACTTGCCATAGACACTTGTTAAAATACTACCTTCAAATGAACTGGTAGGCTCTCATGACAGCCTTCCCTAACAGAGCATGAAACTAAAATCTTAGAGTGAATTGCTCAAACCTTTGTTTTGGTGTGACCCATCAGAGCCCGGACCTTCCCACGCCTTCCTCACAAGCTGCTCTGTGCTGAAAATTCAGTGTTTGCCCAGCTCCTCGTGCTGCTGCCACACACCCAAATAAACAAAAGACAGCTGTGTTGGCAGTGTGGAAAATTTAGCAAGATGCAGCTTTTGTCGAACAGCAGAGGACAAAATCAATAGGAAAATAAATGTTTTCAGGCTTCACGGAATGCAAACAATGGAATTTAAAAAAAAAGGCAACCTAGAAGTGTTGGCAGTGCGCTGTCAGCTTAAAACCACTGCTTTAAGCAAATTAATCTGGCTGCTTTGTAATGTATGTTTTATTTTGTTAACCAATTCCTCTCAGTCAGGGTTTCATCTGTTCTTGGTTTTTAGTCTGAAGAGAGCAGATATGTTTAACTTTCCAAGGAGCTGAATGTATCTGGGCTTTGTGACTAGTTAGATTACAGTTACTGACTCTTCTCTCAACGATTAAGCCTGATTACTAATTTCCAGGGTATATTTTAATCTAGCAAATAGTGAACTTATTGGAGTTTCAATGGTTCTGGATTTTCATGCACAAGAACTAGATCAGTCGTTCCTCATGTAGCTGACCACTTGAAGTTTACTACCATTAGTGAGGCAATACTTTTAACATGTGGAAGGTTGTCCTGTTGGCTCCAAGGTGTGACCATCATTCCCTGAAGGAAGTATTTATCCTTCTGTCTAAAGAATAGGTGGTTCTTTCTGGACGTCTAAGGATAAAGAGATAATAGCTGAGAAATTAGAGAGATCCTGTAGGGGACCTTCTCAGGGCAATTGAATACTCTGACTTTCCTTTTTACATTGCCATTTCTCACTTTGTTAAAGGACATTTTGCTTAATAATAAACGATGAATACTTGTTTTTTCCTCAGGATGTTTAGTTATAACAAGATATTTGTTTTATTTGGGGTTAAAACTTTATGCTGGGGGGGAAAAAAGGACAGTACAAAGTTTCAACTTTTAAGAAATTTAATTTAATTGACAACTTTTAATTTAATTAACTACTTCCTCTGAAAAGCAGTCCTGCTCTCTCTCCTCATTATCTTCTCAATTTTCTCTCTTTTCTGTTTTTTATGTCCTTTTAAATCAGCAGCCCCACTCACCAAAATGCTGCTTCTTGAAGTATAAACTCCACTGCCTGTGAAGTCAGTCAGTTTTGTTGCCACTATTCATTTTAATTTCATCTGTGTAGTGACTGTGGACTAGTCTTTGGAGGCCTGCAACACCAAGGGTTTAGAAAGTATGTCAGCTAGGAACATAAGAGACCACAACAACTGTTGTGTCTTTGGCATTTACCAGTGTTGGATCTGTAAGAAAAAATCCTGTTATTTGCATGTTGTTCCATAGGCTGAATTAAGCTTCTTTCAGGTAACAGTAGCTCATCCTGAATACAGGACTTCAGAAGTATTCTTGTCTCTGTATTTTCTTGTTCCTGCAGATTGGTTCTGTTTTCAAACATTTGCACTGCTTAGCGAGGGGGTGTGTAGGGGGGAAGCTTTCAGACTTCTCTTCAGTTCTCTCTCTTGCGCTGGCTGACCAAACTGGCAGGTTGGTGACTGCTGCATGCAACGTGGCTAATTAATCCCACAGTCGGTGCAATTCTTCAGTGTCTGCTCTGTATGCTAACTTCAGTCCTGTGCTTATTTAGTGGCAAATTAAACCTCTGTAGCTACTCCTGCTGACTTAAAAATGTGTGTTCTTATCAGTATTAAAATAGTACAGGAGCAGAGCTGTTGCTTTAGGCACATGTCTTGCCACTGTGTTGGCTAAGAACCTTGAATGAAAGTAAGAGGGCCAGTGACTTTGGAATAGGAACTGTTAGCCAAGTGTTGTAGAATTGTAGTTCTTATTTATTTTGTATGCTAATCTGCACTTGTGACCCTGAGCAGAAGAGCTGCTCAGTACAGCAGGGTGGGTAAGCTGTAGCTTAACCAGCTGTCTAATATCTTAAAACTCTTATTTAAGCTGATGGGTTTTGTGCACAGGTCAGAAACCTGCTGTCATTGATCATTAAATGCTATGGATATTGTACATCCACTTACACGGATTGTTCTAATAGTGCTGGTGTGGTTTATGCTGCGTTACCGTATTTTTTATATATAAATACATATCTCTTAAGTGTGTTGTATGTATTGCATGAAGTTTAATTGTTGGGTTTTTTATCGCCGTTTTTGTATTCACACAGTGCCTCATGTATCTATTTGCATATTGCAAGAAGTTGTTTCAAAGCAGTGATTGGAAATGAGGGGAATAAGAATTCCCTGCTGATGCTCCTGAAGTATTAATAAAGTATAGTGATTCAAAGCATTGCTTGGGGTTTTTTCCTTAAATGTGTTTTTCGTCCTAATACTTCAAGCAGCTAGATCTGCAGTGGTCATATCGCACATCTTTGACTGATTACTCTGGCTTCCATCTAAGTTCCCTTTCATTTGTTTTCCCAGCTAACAACAGCAGTAACACAGGGTAAGGCTTTTGTGCTACCTGATGTCTTACAGTTATGGGTTAAGATCTGAAAGTCTCTGTTGTGGAAGAGATCACAATTTGCTGTTTATTTGCATAACTTGTTAAAGAAGTCGTCTTTATCTGCTGAAGTGGAAGGATGGGCAGTGAATTGCCTGGAGGTTAAGGTTAATTTACTACAGAGTATAGAGGAAGTTTTAAGAAGGGTGGCAATGTTAAAAATTTGACTGTGGCTTGGAAGCCAAGTTGTCTGTGTGATTGCTTCTGGAGTGCTGCTGTTCATATCCTCATAAAAAGGAAGATGTAAGGAGAGCAGAACTGAGATGAGATTCAACAAAATACAAGCTTTAACAGTCTTGGGCATCTGGAGGTTACAGTTTCCTAGGCAATTTGTCTAAACATTACTGTGTTTATCCCAGTGAAAAAGATTAAAAAACTAGTAAGAGCCCAGGATGCTGCATCAGAGAAAAACAGATAAAGTATTTGGAATCAGAATCCTAGAATGCATGGGGTTGGAAGGGACCTTTAAATGTCATCGAGTCCAACCTCCTTGCAGTGAGCGGGGACATCTTCAATTGTAACTGGTTCCTCAGTGCCTCATGTATCTATTTGCAGGTTGCCCAGAGAGGCGGTGGAGAACCCACCCCTTGAGACATAGTAGGTTGGGTTCAGGAAATACTACTACTATGTCCCAAGGGATGAGTTCTCCACCGCCTCTCTGGGCAACCTGTTCCAGTGTTTCACCACTGTCATTGGGTAAAATTTTTTCCTTATATCTAATCCCCACTCTTTTAGTTTAAAGCCATCACACCTTGCCCTAGCACAACAGGCCTTGCTGAAAAGTCCCCTCCCCATCTTTCTTGTAGATTCCCTTCAAGTACTGAAAGGCTGGACACAGTACTCCAGGTGATCTCTCACCAGAGTGGAGATAGAGGGAGGCAATCACCTCCCTTGACCTGCTGGCCCCATTTCTCTTGATGCAGTCCAGGATGTGATTTGCCTTCTGGGATGGGAGGGCACATTGTTGGCTCATGCCCAGCCTTTTGTCCACTAGTACCTCCAAGCTGTTCTTCACAGGGCTGCTCTCAAACACAGCATCTCCCACCCTGAGTTGATACTGAGGAGTGCCCCAAGCCAGCGGTAGGACTTTACACCTGGCCTTGTTAAACCTCAGAAGGTTCATACTGGCCCACTTCCCCAGCGTACCCAGGCTACCCCTGGATAAAATCAATCTTGAAACATAAAAATTGAGATAACCATCATCAATCATCAGGTAGGTTATGTTCAAGCTGCCTGCTGTAAGCGTACTTGGCCCTACTTCAGATCAAACCTCAAATCACTTGAAGACATCTCCCATTTCATGGTTTTAAGTCTTTTGTTGGCTTATTTTGTATTTTTTTAAGAGTAAGAATTCCAGGAATGAAAAATCACTTCCAGTAATAATATCTAGAAGAGTAGCAAATTCTCAGAAAAGTGTGGGCTACGGATTTGCTTGACTAAGTTTAGCAGCAGTTTCCCAGTCTGTGATTCACTTAGCTCACCAGGAAACATAAGCCACGGCTCACTGCTGCTGTTCCTTCATGTTTATGTGAAGTGACTGTGGGAATCCATTATCCCAGGTAGTGTACAATCCGAAAGCAGCTACAGCTACTCTTTGCTGGTAACAACACAGAGGTAAACAAAATCACCCCGGTGTCTTGTCAGCATCTTTGGTCATTTCTGACAAAGAGAGCTGTCTTCCTCTACATCTGAGCATGTTCCAGCTGCTGTTGAGAACAGAACTGGACATCACTTGTTTCTCCTTGCTTACGACCAACATTGTCTTTACTGTTTCCTTTTGGTTAGCAGGAGGTGGAACTCGGATGTTACTGATCCTCGTTGGCGGTGCTGTCTTACTCATGAATGTTTTCTTTCTCATCTAAGCAGGTCTCCAGTAGAGCATGTGCTCAATGTGGGGCTCACAGCCAACCTTCTGCTCTGCAGCATCAGTCATCTGCAGCCTCTGGTGCTGGTGGGTTTCAGCAAAAAGAAATCAACAATCCCATGGCTATAAACCTTTGATTTAAAGCTGCACAAAGCTAAAATTAGCTGCTGTTGATGGCTAATGATGGTTCATGACGGAGAAGCATTATCCACCTTAGCAGTCTGAGCAAGGCAAAACAAATCTTCATGATGTCCTGTTTAACTACCCTTCATTTGATGGATATTTCTTACAATGTGCTGTAAAATCTATAGCCACTCATTTCCTAGATGAAGAAAGTAATGGAGTAACAGTGGTGATGAGGCAGATGTTTCCGTTTGAATTAGCAACGTGTACAACACAAACGAGGGCTATTTCATTCTCGTATTGCTGCTCAGTTTACCTGGACTAGTACTTGTTGGTTTCCTCCAGGTTCTCTAGGAAACTTTGCTGGAGGTTGCCACATGGAAATGAATTTTTCAGCTCTGCCAGATCAGTCTGGAAGTGCCTGTCCTCTGCACCTGGAGAATGCAATGAGCAGAAATGCTTCTCCAGAGCTTCAGAAAACTTTGAGAAATAAGGGTTCTTTAGTAGAGCAGATGTCATACATCCCTGCTCTTCTGCCAGGGCCAGAGAAAACATCATTCATCCATCCAGAAGATGTTTGCTATTCAAGTAGCACTAATATAGATTACAGGCTTTCATGTTACTGTCTCGAATGTTTATTTTAAGAACCTGTCATGCAGAAAACTGTTGGGACATTGTGCAGAGACTGCAATGGCTGTTTCCCTGTTCCACCAAGCTGATACTGCAGTTTGCACTTGTAACTGTGCAGGTGCTTTGCAGTCAACATCCCTATAAGAAACCAAACACCACTTGTTTCTTTCCAAGTGCTAAGCTGTTCTTGAACTTTTCATCTGAATATGTAATGAAACCAATCACCTTATGGCACTACAACTAAGTGACTTGCTGGATGCTTTTTGATACTTGAGTTTTGCTGGGGCTTTTGTGGTTATTTGGCTTGGTTTGGTTGGTTTTTTTCCTGAAGGTAAAGTATTTTGAAGTGTGGGTTTGCTGTGTTCTTGTGTTGTTGAGCTGTTTGGAAAGAATCTGAAGTTCTCATTAGAATGAGAAAATATTTACATGTTGAAATGGTGCAGCTGTTATCCAGCCTTCAAACAGAGGTAGCTCTTGGAAAGGAATATTTTTAACAAGCCTTGACAAACCTAAACCTGCTCATTTTGTATGAGAGCTCAATGCATACTTGAGGTAGACAGTAAGGCAAACCCAAATCTTCTGCATAGTCCAAAAGAACAGAGACTCTAGCTGTGCTGTGGTGGGCCAGACTAGCTACAATATTTGTGTCTGCAGTTTGGTGATGTTCTATTTTCCCTCAAATAGATTGCACAGGTGATAAAAAAGACTTCTCCCATCATATTCCAGGCTGTAAAGTAAGCGTTTCCAGGAAAAAGCCTGCAAACTCCTTCGACCCAGCCAGATTCTTCTGTTTCTGAGCCCTTTCACAAGACAAGAAACTGCTCCTGTGTCCAGGTAAGGCAGGAGGGTCTCACGGTGAGCGAGCGTAGTCTTAAGCTCCATTGGAGGAGGTTTAGACTTGACATTAGGAAAAGGTTTTTCACTGAAAGAGTGATCCGGTTTTGGAATGGGCTGCCCACGGAGGTGGTCGAGTCACTGTCCCTGGAGGTGTTCAAGGTTAGTCTGGATGAAGTGCTGAGTGGCGTGATCTAGATGTTAGATTTACTTGGTTTATTTGGATTTAGGTTGGACTGGATGACCTTTAAGGTCTTTTCCAACTTTATCATTACTGTGATACTGTGAGCAAGTCGTCCTGCAGGTGTCTGAATCCTCCTTCAGGGCTTTGTGTTTTCACCCCTAGAGGGCTCCCGCTTTCCTTTGGCCGAAGCAAACCAAGCAGCAGGAGGAAAAGAGACCGGGTGGCTGTGGCGCAAACCGTTCAAAAGAGCCCTCTTCGTACCGTGTCATCGCCCCAGCGTTTTCATCTTGCAGGCAGACACCGAAAGGCTGGGAGTGGAAAGCTGCTTTGCACGATAAGATCTTTCTTCTTTGCCTGTATCTTTTAGGAAGTTGCAGTGTTCCTGACACTAAGTCTGCATTTTGCTTTTTACTGGTTAACATTCAAGTAGTTGGTTCAGGCTGGGGTAGAGCTGGCCAACACTAGACCTCTGGTGATGGGCAACAGCAGTAATCTAGGGAGAGTGCAGAAAGCCTTTTGATATACAAGGCAGGAAGGTAGTTATTCATGCTGAGAGTGGGACTAAATAAGTATAGGTTAGAATAATACTCCTTTTTGCATTTCTCAGTTGAGATTAAGAAACTCGGAGGCTTTGTTTCTCTTTATATAAGAGGTAGAAGGTATTTCTGTTCATCAGGCTATAAGATACATCTCCCTTAATCTACAGCCCAGTTCCTTTACAAATCCAAGCTCTGGTGTCAGTGTGGGGCAAGGAAAAAGATCTTTTAACAATGGAACAGAAGACACTTCAGGCTCTTCTGTATAATTAATTATAGTAATTTAAAATCTTGTGCAAAGTCTGTGCTTGAAGAAGTTCTAAGTTATAATTAAGCTGAGCTGCTAACGATGGATCTAATTGTTGGGTTACAGACAGGCACAGGTAACGCGAGTTGGGCCACTGACATCACATATTTCACCCAATTGTTTTCTGTTGATGCAGCTAATTCCACACAACTTTTCCAGCAGCTGGAATGACTGGCATGGGGTGAAGCATGGGCATACGTCAGGAGTTTTCCCTGACAGGCTTAACTGCCCAAATGTCAGTAGTCTTTAAAGGTACCGTGTCTGTAGTGTTTGCTCTCAAGACTTGCTGGAGCACAGCTGCTCTAGCACTGCTCCTGCGGAACCCCTGCTATGGAGGGACTCCAGATGGGAGAATGAATTGGAAATGGAAATGGTTCTGCTGGTGTCCACTTGTTGTATCATTCACCTGAAGTCTCATATCATTGTGAAGGAACGAAATGTCACAGTTGCAGCAAAGGTCAGTTTCCACAGTACAGGCATGTTCTGCTGCTGCATGAGTAAGTCTGCTTTTAAAACAAAGAGTACTCCTCTCCCTGCCTCTGTTCCAATCCTCAATAGCATTTCATGTCTAGAAATACCAAATCACACATGGATAGACCTTCCTGTTACTATAGATCTATAGCTGATTGCCTGCCCTGGTGCCTGATGAGGACAGTAAACATCAGATCCTAGATATCCTGTACTTAGGTTACACTTCAAGTCAAACCTCCGGGTGTCTGCAGTTTCCACCAAAACTGTTGAAGCAATGAGTGCAGTGTATATGGACCACAAGATTATGAAGAAAGTATTTCAAGTACTTGATTTTGGATGGGCATGAAAACCTTTGAGAAATGGGTTTGGTTTTTTTCAGCCCACTGTCGTCTTCTTCCTGGAAATGTTTACAAGGCTGTGTTTTGCCTTAATTTTAGCATCTGTGTGTCTCCTTTGTAAGGCAAAGAAATGACGGATCTGTATTCTCAACCTTCAATCCCTTTGTACTTGGTGGCTTTTACTTTTTGATTTATTTGGTAATGCTACCAAGAGCTTCAAAAGTGACTGTTTTCTGCAAGGTAAAGGAGACAGAGAGGGGATCCAAGCAATTTGGTTTGTTGGTTTTTTTGTTTCTTTTTCTTTGAAGTAGCTTAAGGAAAGGTTAACAAATAAATCCTAATACAAATACTAATGAGCACTGTTCATTTCTTCCCCACACTAATGATCCCCTTCTGTAATGGGAAGATATTTTGCAAAGCTTGCCCCTACCATTAGAAAATTGTCTTCTAATATTTTCTTGTTAATGAAATTGAAGTCAATTAGCTATTCCCAATGAGCGGTCGGCCAAGCCTGGATGTGCATTAGCCAGCTAATGGCCATCAACCTGCAATGCTGAGGGTCCTGGTCCCATGGCAGCCCTTTAGCAGTTGGCTGCAGCGCTTGGAGCACTTAGTACTGGCTCTGCTGAAGCACTTCTTGTTCCCTCTTCATCTCCTTTGGGAGCCTATTCCATTGACTAAAAGATCTCACTCTCAGGAAGTCTTTCCTGTTCTTAAGCCTTCCTGATCTTATTTCCAAATACATGTAACTGCGACTTCTCCAACTGCTCTTTAAAGAGAGAATTTAAAAGGCAGGGAGTCGTCATCCTTGGATAAAAATGGGGACTTACCTGTTTTTTTTACTCTTCACTGTAGAACTCTTATAACTGGGGGTTCAGTGCAATACTGCCTGCCGCACTCTGAACTGGTGGCTGCAGGCTCTGAAGTTGGCTGAAATAAAACCCACCCAGAAATAAAACCGCTGTGACTCTGAATCTGTCAGTGACTGATGTGTGCGCCTGCACCTCTGAATCTGTCAGTGACCAATGTGCGTGCCTGCACCGTGCACAAAAGCTGGCAGCTACTGAAAGCCGTGCTGAGCCTCTCAGGGGAAGTGTGTGTGGAGTTACACAATGAGATGTCACAGAGAAGCCAAGGGCTGGGGGTGTGGAGAGAAGACCACCGAGGCTGCATTTTGTAAGTAAAATGGTGTCAGTACAAGAGCAGCTTGCAAAGCCGCTTGGCTTGGGCAGTGGGAGCTGCTTGCAGCCATCACTGACCAGGGAGGGAGGCTACAGTGCAGTAAGCAGTGGGAGAGAGGTTTTCACAAGGACCTGTTGTTTGGTTGCTCAGATAATATCAGTGTTCTGGCTATTGAGAGGGATTTGGCCTTCGGGTTTTGCTTTCAGCTTTATTTATTTTTGTCTGTTCTCAATTCTCTTTGTGAATACCAATATTCTGAGTCACCCAGAACGATTTCTGCCTTCATTAAAGATTCCTTCCAGCTCCCCTTCAACTGCCTGTAGGCTGTTGCCTGCCCCTGCCTCCCCCTATGCACTTTGCTGCACATATTTAGCTCTCAGTGTTCCATCACTTGTCAACTCCTGCAGCTCTGGTGCTTGAATACCTTCAACCATATGAAACTATTATTGAACCTCTGGTTCTTTGCACAACTTAAGGTCTTTACCTGACCTTTTCTGTACTGTCTCTGCTACTTCTGAAACATGCTTTCAAGCATTTGAGGTATGGTATGAGGCCAGAGCATCTCCTAGTTCTACAGCAGCTCTGCTTATTGCTAATCAAGTGAAATGATTGTTCCAGGGAACTGAACATCGAGACCCTATCGCTGTTACTCCTTCGGGGTCACCCAGGATAAATCCATTTGTGTCTTTGTTTCTTTGGTATACATCAGGGCCTGAGTCAGTAGCCATAGGACAAGAGGAAATGGCCTCAGGTTGCATCAGGGGAGGTTTAGATTGGACACTAGGAAAACTTATTCACTGAAAAAGTGGTCAAGTGGAACAGACTGCCCAGGGAAGTGGTAGAGTCACCTTCCCTGGAGATGTTCAAAAAACATACAGATATGGTGCTTGGAAACATGGTGTAGAGGACATGGTGGGGCTGGGTTGACGGTTGGACTTAATCTTGGAGGTCTCCCACCACTACGAGTCTGTGATTAAATTGTCTATGAGCTACAGCAAATGAACAGGACTATGTTTCTATAAACCCAAAATTAAAAGATGCAATACGAAAAAGAAGTGATTGTACAGTTCTGCAATGGGTAATCTCACAGGAACCGCAGAGCTCTGAAGCTCCAAAGCTGGTGTATCAGAAATTCTATAAATCAATAAAGAAAATACCCTGGAAAGGAGGATGGGCTTCTATTACAGCACTAAGTCGATACTGTAGATGTCTTAATGCCGGTTAATGACTGTCCCTAATGGGATTCAAACAATGTACATTTGCTTTAGCTTTTTTCAAAGTCCAGATGAGCTGCTCAGATCTCTCTTAATGATGCGAATTATTTAACGCTCATTTGTATGCAGTATGTTCCTGCTTCGAAACTGCTTCACAGAATTCAAGCCAAATTCAGCACTGCAGCTCCACTGAAGTCAGTGCTTGTCTGTGCATCTGTTGGTTGCTTGATTTTTATTTTTGCCTGAAGATTTCACTTCTTGTGTTGATTTTATTTTTAAGGTAGTATCTGCAAAGGGATTTTACTGGCTTTTCTCTCTTCCCAAAAAGTGGCTGTTCATACTAATGCAGCTATCACAGTATAATGCAGTTATGTCGATTCTCACACTCCCTCTTCACCCCTGGAAAAAAGAGGACGGGCTAAGCAGGATGTAGTTTTTCTGTTCATCTTTTCTTTCATCTTAGTCGTGCCTCCTAAGCAGAGTTTTGATGACATCTGGCACCTCTCCTGAAAATTACCCTGTAAAGTATCTCTGCTACCTGATGTGTGTCTGTCACCCATTCCTAGTTTAACACAACATGAACTGGTGGAGGACCAAATCGTGTGTCATTCTGCAGCTTAGTTGTATGCTCAGCAGAACGATGTCACGGTGCACTTCCTGATGGCTGAGAGCAAACCTGATGTTTGGAATGAAAGTAGCTGCTGAAAGTTGGAACAGACCTTCATAGTTTGGGCATATACTCATTTTCTAGCGCTGGACTTCATTACTACAATCTTCTTGTCACTTTTAACTCACCGATTGTGCTTTTAGCACACACATTGAAAACAAAAATCTGCGATTATATCATTCTCTCCCGCTGGGTAATGAGTAGGGGTGTGATTTTCAGCACAGCCCCACAACCATCGGCTGCCTGCACAGAGTAAGTGGGAGTAATGGAAAAGCATCCTCTTGAGATGTGCGTGTCACTAGGATGGGCAGAGATGTTTCTTGTCAGCTGTTAGATACTTGCTGGCAGCAGAGGAACGAGTGGTGAGACATGGGAATAATGGGTTCATTTTCAAGCTGCACAGCACTTGAATCTCGATGCCCTGTTGCCCTATTTTATGTAATGCTGTTACAGCATAGGGCTGCTGCGTCCCTTCTTCCTTCCCTACTGTCCTGTCGTCCAGCTCCTGCCAGTGTTCGCCCTGATGTTCTCGGCAGCAGACTCCTTCCCCCGCCTCCTCCCTCCCCACGGCCTGCCCATCCCTTAGCTTGCATCTCTCTCCCCTCTCCTGCTGGGGATGGCTCTAATCCCCGGAGGAATGTGGCCACAGGCCTCTGCAGGACCTGGGTGTGGGGCTCTGGAGAGCTTCTGGGGGAATGCAGAGCAGGGAAAAACACTGGCAGAGTGGGGAGCACAGAGCTGGAGGGCTATGGCTGTTCAGTGGAGCTAGCCATCCAGCTTATCAGCCCAAACACAGAGGCGAGACTTTTCAGCTGTGTTTGCTGCTTCCCTGTTCACTGTCCACACGATGTATTTGCTGCCTGTGGTTTTACTGAATATCTTGCATAGCTACTTTCTGTTTCAGTGCCCCTTCAGATAGATCTTTCCAACTCAGCTGCATCAGTGTGTTGAAGATGTTGAGTCCAAGTATGTGGGACAGAGGAAAGAGAGGAGAGAACTCCATGCAGAGCAGCAAACGAAGCCTTAACTTTAGCCCTAGCTCCGTGAAGCCGATGTGTACTGCACAAACCTCCCCTGCAGTTTGAGTTGCACGAAGCTCCCTCAGTCACAGTAAAACTTCTAACTTTGCCTTTTTGTGTTTCTATATCCATGAAGGAGTCCAAGTAGTGTGCGAGGAGAATCCCAATCTACTGCTAGGATCCAAATCTGCGTTGGTTTTCAGTGGGAGTTTGCACGTGGGATGCTGGTGTGTTTTAGAGAGCATCCTGGAAAATTGAAGTGGGAATGTAAGGAAAAAAAATCCCCAAATCACAACTCTGTGTTTGGAAACTGAGTTTTGTCCCGTGCAGTAAGCACACACCTTAACCCTGCAAGACCAGCAGAACCCCCTTTCTCTAGCAGAATCCAGAGCTGTTGTTAATTAGCGTCTTGCTGAAAACTAAGTCCTTGCCATCTGTTCCACCACCTCGCTGCGAATGCCACTCTCATTATGTTGATTATGTAATTAAAAATGCAAATACATTTTGGTAGAGTGCTGCATAGGCATCTGCACCGGTTCTTCTCCTCTTCCTATTTACTGTTCCCTGCCCCCATCCCGTAAGAAAAGGAAAAGGCGACGCTTGTTCGGCTGCTCAGTAGCTCTGCCCTGGTACTCTGGCCGCTGGCTGCCAAGCTGCTGCCTGTTGTAGGAGCAGCCCCTCCAGCCCTGCTGCATGTGAGCTGCTGTCCCTTAGAAGCCCCGGGTATGAGGTTCATGAGAAATCCACGGCAGGCAGCTACCCCTTAAACTGCAGCTGCTCTAAGTTCTTGTGAGGGGTTAACTTGAATGCAGAAGAAGAAAGTGAAAAGCAAGAGGCTTGGTTACTTGGTAAGTCACAGGATGACCTCTGAGATCAGCCAGGCTGCTCCTGTTACAAATATGGCCTCTGTCTATCTAAGGGTGGAGGAAGAGAACGAGGAGGGGTAGCTTTCCTGTAAGTGGGTTAGAGCAATTACTGAGGTCTCTTGCAGCAAATGAAGTTGTCAGCGTGAGTCACATTCCCTTTTTCCTCTCACTGCCAAGTTTTAGGCAGTAACCAGACAACAGAGGGAGAAAAAATAATAAAAAAGGGAAAAGCAACAATGGAGAAAAGTTGAACTGAAACAACCCTTCATTTGGGATATTGTTTGACGTTTTAGTTCTGATTGTACGTCGAGATAAAGGGTCTATAAATATCCTGTCTGCTGAAATTCCTTTATCACAACATCGCCTGTCAGCTGAACAAATAGGTTAGGCTCTCCAAATACTTCAGTATTTACATACGTAATGGTGTATTACTGATTACAGCCCTGCACCGCATGGAATGAGGGCCGATAGCTGGAAGGGCCATTAACCTCTTCTGATGCACTCAGAGATGCCCCAGCCTCCGAGAAGCAAATGGCACATACAGCTGTTCCTGCTCAACTGGTGTGAGCTCCAGACTGGGCTGAAGCAAGCAGGGAGATATTTATCTGACTGGGGAGACGAGATGAAAGCTTCTTCTGACACTTTTTCAAAGAATCTTAGCATTTAGTTCTGTTTAACAAATGGCTGGAAGCTTTTCTGCTTTGCTTTAGAGCTTTTAATGAAGCATTGTGATCCCCATTGTGGTCAATTGTTTGACACTTTTATTATTACTGGTGCACACAGTGATTTTTAATGTTTGACAGCCAGAGAAAGAAACATTTTGTGCATTCAAACTTTTAGTACAAAGCTGCTGTTTTCCATTCTGCCTTTGTCTTTTATTCTTGCCGGTGCAAACCAACGAAAGACAGAACTGATTAGATTACATTTGTTTACTTTTTCCTTGATGATAATAAGCTACAGACGGCCTTTTTAAAATGACAGTAATAAAGGATGCAGATGTTTCTACAGTATTTCTAGAAAGGTCATTTTTTTTCTTGCAGTATAAAGACATTTATTTGATTTTTATGTCCTGATTTACTGGATAATGTGCAATTCCCAATGTACGTGTAAGAACAAGGCAATGAATGAGAGTTAGAGACGGAGCCCATTTGGAAAGCTTCTATCTTGTTATTTTTATTAATTCGACAGTGTAAATGATCAGACCACATCACAAAACAAACCCAGCAAGGTACTTCTGCCCTTCACAGCAGGACTGCTTCTGAGATCTGCTTCTGAGATTTCTATAGCTGCACCAAAACGTCCTCTCCATTGCAAGCTTCAGGCTTACATGCCAGAATCCTTACTGGATACTGGCTTCAGTACACTGGGGTGATAATGGGAAGAAACAAGCATGGAGAGGCAGAGCTGCAGAAATAGGATCCCCAGGTTTGTTTTGGTGAGTAATGTGCATGTCTTGTGCCTTGTGTAATACTTTTTTTTAATGCCTGTCCTGAGAAAGGGGATGGCATCTGCCTGTTTTCCTGTGGAGTGTATTTGCAAGGAAAAAGATCCTGGATCAGGAGTGTTCTCTTAGAGCTGCTTGGGAGGTGGTAGGATAAGGACACCAGGAGCGTGAAGAATTACAGCAGAAAGACTTTGGGATAGATAAGTGCAGAAACAGGCGAGGATGAGCAGAAAGGAAGTGGTCAGGAAGTCACTGTAATAACTTCATAACTTTTTTCCCTGCATATTTCAAGTGCAGCAGAAGGTGACAAAGGCAAAAGAACAATCTGAAGGCTTCAAGCAGTGTAGTCAGAACTCCGTTTCCCAAATTACACTAGTATTAGGGAGCACTGTCACATGGCAGCCAAGCCAAATCTAATGGATAGCTGGTATCAAAAAGGACACTGCTCCCAGCTCTGCTGCTTTCTCTGTAGAGGTCTGGTGCTCTCCTGGTCCTTTGATGAGCTCATGCAGCTAAATGAACTGTAAGCAAAGGAATTCAGCAAAAAGTGTTCTAGCTCAGGAAAGGAGGAGAGTTGTACGCTGTAAGAATGGAGTGGAATGCAGTGAGCGGGAGAAGTCCAGACATCAGAGTTGGGGTGTGCTGGGGTATGCCTCACTCCTACTTCATCACCTCTGTGGTGCTCCCCTCAAAAGGACATGAGATGAACATGGGCTGACCAGGAGTCTGACTGCATGGGTGGAAGTGGGGTCATCCCGCAGCACCAACCCACACAGCAGAGAAAGTACTGAACAGGGCTGCAAGAGGATGTTGTCATGGGTAATAGCAGTGGAAGAGGAACAAAGGAGGAAAGAGTACATGTTCACAGCAACCGCAGAAGGCTGCTGCAACAATCACTGGAAAAATGCTTGACTAGAGGACAGTAGTCCTATCATCCTAATCTAGCTCTTCAAGGGTTTATCCTCATGTATCTGTGTAGCGTCCCTGAAGAAGTCCTGTTTCTGCCCCTTAATTAGGTGTATATTTCTCCAGACTGGGATTTAGTGGTTATTATTTGTGACAAGGGTTCATGATGGAAAAGCATTCACAGATTGTCATTTACCCATTGCACTTCAGAAATGTAAATGTTATGAGAGTGCTACCCTGCCCCCTTTTCATCTATTCTATGTAGACAGGTACTTTACCTCTGCAGGAAAGGTCAGCCCAGCCACTGTGCTGACAAACACTCATCTCTCACTGCAGCTTGTGCACTTCCCAGGCTCATCAATCCAGGCAACTAGTAGTTAATCGCAATTAAATATCCAGAAGCATTTCCATACCATGATCTGGTGTGCAAGGCACAGGCCTGAGTGGCTGGACATCCGCCATCTGCTCTCCCACGTGTGCAGTTTGGTAGAGCATAATCACTTCATCTTACCCTGCTTGCCATTAATGGTACCTGTAAAATTGGATGCAGAGCATCATCCTACAGCTATTTGGCCATACCCTTCAAAAGGAGTGGTGTTTCCTCTCTTACTTATTTTCTTTAAAGCAGCCTTTATTGTAAAAGCAAAAAATACTTTTCACTGCAGTTGGTCTTTCTCTCGGGATTTCCAGGCTACAGATTCAGCTTGGCTTCATTAACCTCAGTGGGAAACGAGGCATCATCTTGAAAAGTTAGTTGAGATGCAGCAGGCTGGCTGATAGATCTTCCCAACAATTTTGTGTCACTTGTACAAAACCCAGAGACTCAGTAATGCAGAGAGATAAATGTAGTGCTTGATTACAGTGGATGTATTGCTCTTATAAAAGGCATCTCTTACCATTAGGCTCTGCATATCTGCAGCAATAACCACCATATGCCAGGTAAGAGAATGGTACTGTGAGCCAGGTCGTTTTCCCATTGTTAAAACTTTCAAAATCAAAAAAGCTGCAAATGTCCTAACTGTTAATTTAGCTACATCTAGTGCTGGTGGCCAGAGAAACCCTCTTCCTGACATTCAGTATTTCCTCGGTCTAACTGGTAACAGTCTATGTGGCAGTTTAAAGTGTTACAGCCATATAAGAAGAACAGGATAGTTTCCATCTTGAATTTCTGTGCTGCTGGACTCTCATCATAACTGCAGTTCAGATGTTCCCAGTTGTCTCAGAAAGCCTGAACAGATAAATCTTAAAGAACTCAACAAGCTGCCTTCCCTGGCAAAGATGTTGAGATAAAGTCTTTGCCTTGTGGGTACCAAAATGATTATTCCACGTAGAATCAGCAAACCAATGAATCCCCTCCCTGACCCCGACCTCTGTGCTTGTCACTGCAGAGCAGGTCCAAACCACCTTCACAAGAACATCCTGAATCAGCCCCGTTAATCTGCATTTCCTTGGCAAATATCTTACCTGGTTTGGTGCAAACTGCACTATCCAGGTGTTGAACTATTGTTGGTGTTGAACTATTGTTGTTGAAAAATCTGCAGCCTTCTGTTCTCTAGCTCTCCCTTCTCAGGCCAGTTTAATTTAACAAGAAAAATTAATTGAGGCAATAAAGCTATCAAGTGAGAAAGGCCACTCAGTGAGGCAGCAGCGCTCTGAATATCTGCACAATTGGGATATTTGATTGGGTACCTCAGCACTTGCGGTTACTGTTGTTCTGAGCAAATCTTCCTTCTGACACTTCACACACAGCTCGGTGCTGTGATCTGCAGATGTCTGTTCTCTGTATTATAGATATAAAAAAATAGCGGGTGCTGATAGTGAAAAATACATTTGCTCATCCAAACCTCTTGATGTTTAAGAGAAATCATATGCTGGGGTTAAGTGCCCTAATGAGAGACACAATGTGGACTTCAGCAGGAGATGGATGGGGCCTTCAGAGTCTGCTTCTCTCATAGAAATACTGTCCTGATACATAAAATGAAAACCTTTTTGTTTATCATGATGGATGCTATAGGGGGAGGTTATATTTGAATAGTATTTTTTCTGTAGGAGTGTTTATGAAGTTTCATGATGTGTTGAAAACTGCATCTCCCACGATAAACAGGAAGCTCTCAGGGGTATTGCATTACTCCGAAACACCACAGATTCCAACAGCATGGTCCTTTGTTTTCTAAATGCTGTGACACCACAACCTTCAAGAAATCTCTGGTCTCATGGCTCTTATGTGCTATAGATACATAACATTGCAAAAGAAAAGGTTGTTTTAAGAAATGAATGATGATTCAATGGTTTTGGATGTACATAATTGATAAAACATCTCTTAAAAGTGTGCAGCACACATGCTTTGGGCTCTGGGGTCAGTGGATTGGACAAAGTGCAAGGAAAAGAGTCTTATTCCTTCTCTTCCACAGCACAGGTGCAGATTTCCTTGCAGGTGCTTGAAGGATGTCTCAGCCATAACCCTGGAGGTATCTCTCAGGCAGTTTAGTGTCAGCAAGGCCAGGATCTGGGCAGGAAAAGAGAAAAGGCAAAGGCAGCCCCATTTCCTTCTTACATGTGAAGACTAGCAACAGGAAAGCTAAGTATGATGGTTCATATCAGTTTATATTCAAAACAACAGTGCTATGGCCTCTAACTTGCTCATCAAAGCTGCCCCATGCTTGCCCTGTGCTGCTCTACCAAACATAGGCTGAATTTTGAACCCTGGTGACTTTTATGTGAAAATGCTTTTGAAGAAAACTTGCTCCTGTTCAGCCACTGCCCATCTTTTACATCAAATACAACAGCAGCAGACAGCAAGAAAGTGTACCTGTGCCTCCCTAAAGCTATGTGTGATGAACATCATCGCAGCTGACAGCAATGTCACCGAGACCAAGTCCAGGTGAGTTCTTTTTAGAACTGGCACCATTCCCCAAGAACGGGCTTGTGTGTCTGCCAGGTGCTTCACCTGCACAAAACCAGATGCAGTGGGGTCTGGCTATCACTCCTCCAACATCACCCTTTAGCCCATTCTCACTACCTGTGAATTTTAGTTTTATTTTACATTCCTCATCCCCCCTTCTCTTTTATTCTTTCTCCTCTGCCAACGCCTTCACAGCAAATGCTCCCTAAATTTTTCACTACAAGATACAAGTAACAAGAGTTACTGCAATATTGGGACAACACAAAACCCTAAGAACCCTGTTTCCATATTCTTTGACTTCTGCCTCAGTTGGAGACATCTCTTGTTCTGTTAACAAACCGTGAAAAGTGGGGGGACAGGCTGCATATTTTAGTAGTTGTGAATTATTAGGCTTCTGAGGATTTAATCTCCTTTTTTTGTATTTTCTTATCAATAGGTATTGGTAACGTGAGAGTCTGATTTAGATTTACAAAGAACTAAATGCTTTTGTAAAGTGTCAACAGTACATAAAGCTGTGGCACAAGAAAGCAATGGTCACATATGAGGACATCAGCGGCATCCTCACAGGTCACTGCCATGTTCTCTGTAAGTATTTGCCATCTGCTCATTTTGTTTTGTCCTGTAAACTACTGTTTTATCTGGCGGTTCAGTTCTCTATCATCCACAGCTTGTTTACTGAACTCTAAGTCTTGGGCAAGATGATGCAAGCTCATGAGGAGCAGTTGGTTTTCAAAAGATACAGGCTCCAGATAACTGAGGACAAGTAAAGCACGCAACAATATTGAAATTGCTCAGAGTTTTATTGCAGCTGACTGAGATAGAGTGTGCTTTGAGGCTGGGAAATTTCCATTACTCAAGTGCAGGATGGTGCCTGAATACTGCTGCTACTGCAGCTGAAAAATAAAATCAACGTAATTTTATAGAGATAGGAACAAAATGTCAGCATATTAATTAAAACTGTTAGAATTATATAATAAGCTTTTAAGGTGGCAGGAAAATGGATCCCTTTTAAAATATTTATGGTATAATTGTAAACTATTTGTACCAAACTAAGGAACATAAAATGACTTGAGATTGTAACTGTGTTTTCAAACTGCATTTGTGAACAGCAAATCTAACAAGAAGATGATAGATAATAGAAGACATCTCCTACAGCAGTGACAGGTTCTGACAGTGGCAGAATGATACCCAGTGCACGATCAAGGTCATTGCTGACAGTATTGTTCTGCAGTTAATAATCTTTCGTGCTCCCCTTGGCAGGCACACAACAAACATGGCAATCTGTTGACTAGTTTTACCTCCATGGTGTCAACCAACACAGGTTCCTGCAAAGTCAGTTGGAAAGCTGAGTGGGGAGCAGAAAATACTGGGGGTGAGGTCGGGGGGAAACTGATTGGGCCTCAATTGCCCAGCAATGAGGCAGTGTTCTTGTCTGCTGCATAAGACTACAGCAAGATCCTCATTTTTGTTAAGGTCTGTTAAAGCAGGGGTCAACATTTAAATGAGGATCAATCCCAAAGGATTTCAGCTGTATATTACCAGTTAAATCAGCTGGGGTAGGCACTGACTAGAACTTATTAGCATCTGATGATCTTCATGAATGTTAGGATTGTTCCCTGTGGATCAGAGCTCACATCTAAGCAATTTAAGTTTGTGTCACATTCATCACCATGGCTCCTGAGTGCTTTAGAAGTGAAAATACATCTTTATAATACATTTTACATGTCTTATTTCTCTCTCTCTCTCATCAACCCCCACACTAAAGCTTGAGGTCTTTTTAAATAATACTGGGAAAACTGTTTCATATACTTAATGCCTGCATTTTGTTGGAATGATGGGAAGGTTCAGGGTCATGTTGAGGTACTCTGAAAGCAAATGCCATACTCCTACAGCAGCCAGCACGAAAGATATGCCTTGTGTCCCCACGCAAATAATACAACTAATACAATGATGATAAATTTTGAGAGATGTAACTCCAGTTTTAAATGAACACAAACATTTGAAATCCATTCCACTTGCAGTAAAGAGTGGCACTGTAGGGCAGTCACAGTGTTTGTCCTTCATCTAAACCAGGTAATGCTGTTCCCAGGACCCACAGGGCCTTTCATACTATGACATTTACTTTTCAAGAGACCTATTTACAGAAAGTG
Source organism: Upupa epops (assembly GCA_013397515.1). Classification (NCBI taxonomy): domain Eukaryota; kingdom Metazoa; phylum Chordata; class Aves; order Bucerotiformes; family Upupidae; genus Upupa; species Upupa epops. Next base: position 183,511 of record VZRI01013893.1, on the reverse strand, counting down.
AAGTTAACAGTTGAAGCAGATGTAACAGCACAGAAAATTTCTAGACCCTGATGCTAGGATGAAGTCTAGGATGAATCCTAGAATCATGAACTTGATATGAAGATGGAGATAGTCCAAACCAATGCATATTTAAACTGACTGGTTGTATGGCTTAGCTGTTTCCTAATACAGTTTTTGAACTGTAGGTACTGCATCTCTGTTTGGACAAGCTCTTTTTAGCAATCTTTTAGCTGTTTGAAATAAAAAGGAGGTTTTTTCCTCCTGCTTTTCATCATCTGCTACAATTTTTTTAGTAAGTATCATCTCTCCTGCTCTGGCAGCAGGGTTGGACTAGATGTTTTTTTGAGGTCTCTTCTAACCCCTAACATTCTGTGATTCTCCCCCAATACAATTTTTTATTTTGATCATGGAACTAATAACTTTGTCCAAACACATCTATGGTCAGTCCAGACATGAGGATTTAATGTCACTGTGTTAAGGCAAAAGACCCAACATTAAGTGCAGGTCATGGCAGAGAATTTCAACAGGCTGAAAAGCCACTGGAGGCTCTTCTTTCTGCTCTGCCTGAGTCAGTATCTGCAATGCTTCACTGAAATAGTTCAGTCACAGGAGAGAAAGAGGAGAGCCTTCTGATCACTTATTTGTGTTTAACTGGATTAGACCTACGTTTGACAGTAATCAGAGGAGCTGACAGTCTTTCCGCAACTTCCTGGTCTGTTTGGTTGGTTTCCATTTTGATGAGGCACATCCTAGTGAAAGTAGAAAATACTCTAGATACACGCCAGTTTTTAATTAAATTTGCTACAACAGGTTGTGTTTAAGCTAGCTTCTCTATAATAATTTGTTTTGCATTTGCTGATGACAGATTTATTTATGTATGCACTCAGAACTGTAAGCATAACTTCATTTTTAGAGTTAAGAGAACCTTTTAAATAATATTTTACTTGGCTTCAGGAAATTTAAACATTTATTTATACTTACTGCTGTCTAAAATTTCTGAGAAAAATAATGTGTCTCTAAAGTGCTGAAGAATGCACCGTGGACAGAAAAGCATTATACACAAGTAAAAATAAAAACATCAAAAGCATTATCCCATCAAATACATAAAAAGCACAAGCCGTGCAGGTGAAAGTGTGTTAAACAGAGAGGAATTGAGTAATTTATTGTGTTGGTCATCCCTGACAGTTTTCACTCCATAAAATTAAGCTGGAGCTGCACCTGAGGCCCAGATCCTGCTGGGTAGGTTTGCCTGAAAGGAGAATCCTGGACCTGTGCAGTTGGGCTAACTGCCTGCATGACTGCGACTAGTGACTCTTCTCTTGACTTCTGGTCAGCCAGCAAGCACAGTGTTTAGGGGATTTCTGGAGACAGCATTTGGAAGCACCTATGGACATTTGCCATTGTTCGGTTGATAGCAAAGGAAGCTGGCTTGCCACAAGGAGGACAGGAGGTGGGATGCCAGAAATGACCCTCTGGCATTTGGGAGAAAAAATACATGGGCAGGGACACCTTCAAGGCAGACATGAAGCAGCAGGATTGACAGCAGAGATGTCAATAGTAGAATTGTCAATGGAGACTGGAGCTGAGAAAGAAGTGTTGAAAGAAAGAAGAGGGCAAACTATTACTACTGAGAACCTGCACACAGCCTGGCAGAGCACTGTTAACACAGCCAATACAAAATTAATAACTACTTACACGAAAAAAACATTATAGTTAAGGTGGGATCTTCTGACAGACTGGAATGGGCCTAAGTATAGAGTCACAAGCATGTTGAGATACGTAAGGTATGTATTTCAACTAATTTTCAAAGCAACAGAAGACAGGTGTATCTCAGCAGCTGTGGCAATTGTTATTAAAGCAAGCAGCAGTAGGATTTCCGCTCAAGAGTGATTACTTTCTGCCATGATCATTAGAGGACTGCAGAAAAAATTCAGAAGTGAAGATTCACATGCATGACTTCCGCAAACTCTCCAGTCAAGCAAAACCTGTTATGAACTCTGAGTCCTGCAGGAACTAAAATGATGGGCAGTGCTTTAAACAGCAACCAAGCCAAGCACCAACCACATCTGTAATGATAAACCTTCACCTCCCAGTTCGAGTTTATTCATATGGGAAACAACAGGAAAATGTAATTCTGTATAAAACCAATGTGTTAAATACAGGTTGCAAAACTATGCAGTGCAATAAGGCCATGTCAGAAATAAACTTGTCCTTATTAGAGTAACAGCTTTTGCATCTCATAACTCCGTGCAGCCTGACACCAGCTTGCAGTGAGGCCAAGAGCGACGCAGGGCACTTCTGGAGCTCTTTCTCTGGTTCACTGAACCGAGCAAGCCGGAGCCACAGATCGGCGACTCTCCACCTTAGCTCTGCAGGGGGCAGGCAGCCCTGGCAGAAGGGATCTCGCCTGGCCCCGCTCCGTGAAGCAGCGACGGCAGCATAGGCCGCGCAGGCCCTACTCGCAAAGTCCCGCTCGGGCTCCATTTCCTGCCCCTGCCCCGCCGTCACCTGACGCCTCTAATGGCGCCAGGCGGCCGCGCGCCCGCAGAGCGGGACCCGCCCCACCACGTGACCAACCCG
>VZRI01013893.1:127153-180577 GCA_013397515.1 Upupa epops | reverse complement strand
GGGCCCCGCTACACCAATCTCTCGTACATCGGCGAGGGGGCCTACGGCATGGTGTGGTGAGTGCGGCCGGGCAGCGCCCTGGCCCTCAGCAACTCCCTCCTTCCCTCCCTTCTTCCTTCCTTCCTTCCCTCCCGCCGCGCTCCCCGGGCTCTGGCCCGCCCTTGCAGGGGAGAGAGGCTCGTGCCTCGCCTCCGGGGATCGATCACCTCAACTCTGCGTTTTCCTGCGTGTCCCCGAGATTGCCCCTTCGGCATCACCCTTCCCCCTCCATCGATGGGTGCAGCTGAACCTCTTGTTTCTTTTCAGTCGCGCGTTTATTTCCTTGAATATTTTTTCGTCCCCGCCTGTGGAGTTAGTTCTGTCTCTGGTTTAGCCTCTCTGGAGTGCGGTTACAGGCGCGCACAGCGTCAGAACGGGGAAAGGGTGCTAAAGCGCTCCCCGCAGCCCCGGGTCCCTTTGTGCCCGTGCGGGGCTCACCTGGCCCTCGGCCCCTAGCTCCGGCTTGGGGAAAGAGGTACATCTGGGCTTTGGAGCTGCTGTCCCAGCCTGGCTTTGCTTAGGTCATGCTGTGTGTGCTGCACAGATGGATGAGGCTCTGAATCTACGGGGATACTGGTGAAAGTTGTCTTCAGCCGTTCCTGTGCTCGGTTATTTTTATCATGAAGGTCTTGCTCTTGCGTTTGCTTTGGTTGTAATCAGTCGTGGAGAGTGAGGTGAACGAACTAAACAATACTGGAAAGGTGAGCTGGCAGGATTGAGAGTGTGAGATGGGTTTTTTTAGCAATCTGGATGAATGAGGATAATGCTGTGTGATGATGATGTGTGTAGTGACCAGGTTATGAATCCGATATGCTCAGTGACCCTAGGATTTCATGTCTTTCCTTCTGTTAGTAAAACAAGTTAAAGAAATATAAAACCCCAGCAGTTATATCCGGAATAATTTCAACTTCTGAAATAATTTCAGGGCTGCATACGAAAAACTTACTTTCTTACCGATTTGTTAGCTTTCTTCCACACTGCTTCTGTTTCTTCGGCATGTTTTTTGACCAGAGGCACTAAATGAGATTTATGGGCTGTGACTCTGTGAATGCTTTGTCAGCATTAATTTCTCTCTCTGATGCTTTATCTCTTGTAAACTAATGCATCTCTCAGTGAAGAGCCTTCACAGCTATATGTTACAGATTTGTGTAGCTGTGTACTCTTTCATATAGTCACTGGATTGTGCTGGCCTGTTAAGATGAAGTCATCTCCTATTGCAGGGTGGAAGCTTTCATCTAGGCCTGAACTTAGCTGGGAGAGGAGCCTCTCACAAAGTTTTCAGTTGTGGCCTTTGTGCTTTTTTTGCTGTGGCAAGAACCTTCAAAATGTGAATTTGAAATCTTGTTTACATTGTAAAAGTATCTTTGTTACTGTTTTAGCGTTAGAAATCACAGCAGTATATCCACTCCAAAGCTTGTTAATGTGGGTTATGGTACAGGCTGTATTTTGTTATGGTGTAGTTTATCATCTGAGCTAAGGCAAGGCAAGCAAACTGGTGCGGATAATCTCAGTTCTAGCTGTGCTGTTCTACACTTGCAGGCTGCTTTAGGAGGATACTTGGTAACAGCACTTGCAAGATATGTGCTGGGTATGTGCCGGTTCATATCAACGGGGTGTTAAAAGTGTGTTTAACAGACAACGTGCTAAAGCTAAAATATTTTGCCACAGATCAGAGATTGCAAGAAGCAGTAGGATGGCAGCTGATGCCCTTTTTTGGCATCACTGTGCTAGTGAGTAGATACAGGGGAAATGGGGCCACTTTCTGCCCCTCCAAATGGTACTTCATTAAGTTCTATACTGAAAACGTTTATTCTCCAAAACTATGTGAGGTTATCTTTTAAATAAAACCTTACTCGAATACCTTATCCCTGCTATGAGTGCTCTACAAAATCACTAACAAAACCTCCAAATCACTGGTTCAGCTGAAATATGCTCTTGGCTCCTGTGTTTTCTATTCTAAAATGACTAATATGAAATACTAAACTGGGTATGTTGTGCTCTTAATTATTGCTCTTCTGCTTTGGGTGTGAAATGACAGGGAACAAAGTCTCCTTTTTTTATTGCGTACTTGATAGGGAAAGTGTTAGATGCAGTTGTTGTAGTTAAGCACCATAGCAACTGTGATGTATTGTGGTTGCTGACATACAAGCCCTACTATGGTTAAATAAGATTATTTATCAACAGGCGTATAGATTATGCAGTTTAATACTAGATGTGCCTTACCTTACTTGGATTGGCAATGCAGTGAGGATCTGCAGAGGATTCTCCCTTGGGGGCAGGGTAGAGGGCAAGCTATGAGTGTGCAAATAGAGATACTTCCTGCAACTGCAAAATCCATTTACATTCGTGCACTTGAATGAAGGGAAAGCAAAGCAGGCTCTGATGGGTTTGCTTTAGACCCACAGCTAATGCGTCTGACCTGGAGATGGAGATGCTAGTTATTTGCAGGTGCCTTGTGACATATGCTTGTATATGCAAAACAAGTGGCAATTCTTAAAATTCTTTGCTCTTTTTCTTCCTTTAACTAATGGTTCTTTTTCCAAATTATTTGCTGCAGAAGTATATTAATAAAGGGGAAAATTAAGTATAGTGCTATTACGGTCAGTCTTCCATTTTGATTTTGCAGCAGAGAGGATAATGTTTGAGAAATATTGATCACAATGAAATAACAGCACAGGAAATAGAGAAAGATGTTGAATGAATAGACTGTATTTGAGGGTTCTCTCATCTAGTTTTGAAAATCTTTTAAGGGGTCTAACTCTTTTCCCTAGTGCAGTCATTTTTAACATAATCAGGTTTTGAGTAAAAATAGACTTAACAGAGGTGTAAATTTACTGCTGCATTGTTGCACTTTCTCAGCTTCGCAAGCAGAAAAGGCATGCAATCAGACAAACCCCCATCATAATGCCCTCCACGTAAACGCCGATGAAAAATGACAGCCCTTTGATAGGGGCTTGCATATTACCAGCAAATTTTGTTGCTGGGGGTGAAGTGGTTGATCAGTGGATATCCACTGTTTTGTTAATCTAGGGGATGACCACAGTGCAAACAAAGTTTTTAGCCAAAATCTTCAACACTTTATAGGACTGCAGGACATTCTTTTAGCAGTTATTTTGCCATACAGTCATGTTTGTATTGAACTAGTTTATCCAAATCTATGCATGTGCTGGCTTTGTTTATTCTTTTTTTTCTTCTCTTTATCATTCCCTTTAAGGTTTGCTTTAAGGGGTTTTGGTGTGAAGTTCTTCATGTGTCTTTCCCTTTCTTTCAGTGATAGGGGATTAGCAACATCAGAGGTGGGACTGACTTTGAGACCAAGCCTGAAAGTTTCAGAACTAACTTGTAGGCACAGTGAAAGGTTTTTGAGATTGTTACGTCCTACCCAAATGTGTGTGGTGTTTGTTGTTTTATTTTTGAGAAAAAAAATCCCAAACAACAACCAACCTGTTACCAGGCCATAGTTTTAAAGATACTGAAACTGTTAATAAGAGCATGATAGAATTATGTGATTCTGCGATAGCATTGAATGTTAAATTTCTAGTTTGAATTGCTCTTCATCCAGTTGATCAGTGGTAATTTGTTGAAGTTAATTTGACAGCATAAAACAAAAAATACCCTTTTTTGGAAAGAAATAGGGAATGGGAATAGAGATGTTCTGTGCTATATTCTGGTTTTTGTCATCAGGTTTATGTGAATGTATAGCATTATCACTGCTGCAAATAACTGTGTATAAATAATGAAGATTAACACAGTTGGAAGAAATCAGCCTTGAAGCTCAAGTCTTGCGTTTCTCGGCCTGAATTTGACTGTGTTGTTACAAAGACATCTTTGTGTTACTGATATCCTATGGAAGAGTGGTATTAGAAGTTAAAGTAGTCAACAGATGAACATTAAAAAGCATATCTAAAACATCTGGCAGTAAAAAAAGTTATTCTTCTTTCTACTGTCTCATGGAAGAACCTTAATCTAAGCTAAGAAAAGAAGAAAAAAATCAGGGCTAGAATGATCTGCAAGACATAGGTATTTTATTGAAAGATGAAAATAAAGAACTTGTTAGGATTGATTCTTGCATAATATTTTCTTCCAAGACTGCCCATCATTACATAAAAAGGCAGTGCTTGCATCCCTCTCCGAAGCTCGGGTTGGTGATCTGGGTGGACTGGGTAGTGGCAAGGGATGCAGCCTGCTTTTTTTTTTTTTTCCTGGTAATTATTGATCTAGATAGAGTACTCTTTAATGATAGAACAAGTGTAGAGGTTCATGTCCCTATTTGTGTGCTTTTAGGATGTGTATGGGTGTTGATGCCTGGTAATGAATATGTTCTGGTCTGTGTGATAAGGAGAAGAGGGAACAGATACAACTCAGCCTCTCTCTCGCTAGAGTCAGAGTAGGGCATTTCTTTGGAAGGCCGAGGTAAGCATTTCTCTTCAGACACTCAGACTTCCAGCACTTGCTTAACCTGGGGTGGGAACACTAGAGGAACAACTAGAACTGCTTTTCCTGCTCTCTCCTGTGATGCAGCAGGCATATAGGATGGGACAGCGGCTGCTCATTCACCATTCACTTCGCAGCTGGTTGAAACAGTTAGGGGAGATGAGAGAGAGGACAACTTTTCCTGTCTGCCCAGAGTAATAGGATACTTGCATAACAATTGAAGGGTGCAGCTCAGGGATGCCTGCATTTAATAAATACGCATTTTCATAGCATAGCATGATCTACCCCATAGAGACAGATAGAGATAACTTGTGAGGTATTTTTAAGGTATGATTAATAAATAAGGAAATAAGTCCTGTATGCTCACAGTATCTGTATGTGGTTGCATCAGTCTCCTGTACCTCTGTATATGATTGTCAAACCTGTTGCTTGCCTTCTAGCAGATTTTGCAGGTGGCAGAAGTTGTATGGATGGAAAGCTTCTGTAATTTTCTTAAAAGCAGGTGTTTGGCTAGATTGAAGAGATCCTTCACTGCTTCACTGAGGAAGAGCATACTCTCCCAAAAAGATGTGACAGACACCCCAGTTTTATGGATTGGTTTATTGCTACTACTGAGACAAGAAGTGTGAATTTTTCTGGATGCCTGTGTGTGTTAGTTCAGTGAGCTTCTTGTTTTGGAAGAGGGGCTTGCAGCCGCCATAAGAGTTTATACTTACTAGCTGAGTAGGTGCACAGCTCGACTCAAGTTGAAAACAAATACTTTGCCAACAGAGCAACTTTTTAAAATGCTTTCGATATTGATGCTTTGTCATAACTTTCAGTTGAGACCTAGAAATGAAATCTTCTGATCAATTTGATATTAAATAAAAACACAGCATCTTGCTGTGTAGTATTTCACAGTGTAATGAAGGTTGAAAGGGTCTTCCTGAGGTCATGTAGTTCAATATCTTGCTCAAAAGCAGGGCTTATGTCCACTCAGCATTTCTGAAATCTTCAGGCATAATGTTTCTAGGCAGTTTCCAGTTCCAGGATACAAGTTAATCAGCCAGAGAAATGTTTGCCCTTAAGAGCATGCATTTCCCTTGCCACGACTTGTGTCCACTGCCTCTTGTTATCCTCTGAGTCTGGATCGGTTTTCTCTGCAGTCTCCCTTTATGTCAATTAACAGAGCAGCTAGATGCTTTCCACCCACCACCCTCTTTTTCCCTTCCTTGCTTGTACAAACACAGTTTCCTCAGTATTTTTTTCTTGTATGTCATGTCCTTCAGCTCCCTGTACATCATAATGGTTTTCTGCTGGACTTGCTCCAGTACTGGGAGGGAAGAAAACTGGATACAGTATTCCAGATGTGGCCTCTCACTTTCCCCGACCTGCTGGCTATGAACTTAGTAACTCAGCCTAGTCTGTGATTGACCTTCTTCCCTGTGAGCAGGTGCTGCTAATAGATAAACTTGGATGCTGTTCTGGTAATCTAGAAAATGTTTACTTAAAATTATGTATTTTAGGAACTTTTCAAATAATGTTTGAAAGAAAACCCCAAACCCCACAACATTTTATTAAGTGATTTCAATTACATTTTATTTCAGTCTCCAAGTTCATCCAATGAAGTGTCTGGAGACAAAAAGTATTTTAGAATATGATTTTTCTTTTACTATGTCATCAGATAAATTATTATTTTAAAATGTAAAATGCAGTGATGTATAGCTTTCAGGTAATCTATCTGTGTAAAGCTTAGTTTCTCTTAATTACTAGGTCAACTGTTAAAGCCAGTTGTGTTTGTGAATTAATTTATCTTTTCAGAAGGGAACTTACTTTCCTTTGTTTTATTGCAACCTTATACAGAAGCAATTCTCAACCTCTTCTTTTTGCAAGGTACATTAAAAGCTCAATATGCCTTAGTTAGTTTTCAGATTTGACCTGGTAAGTTAATAAGGTTTTAGTAGTAATAAATGTCATTAATTCAGATGAGATTATTTGATGGGATATGGATAGGTGCTTTGGCAAGATGAGGTTTCTCATACTCTGTAGGTGTGCAGAGGGTTGGTTTCTGTGTCATAGAGCATTCTTGCCTCTACCCTTTTGCTGAGTGAGGGTCAGCACAGAGGCACCCTCATATCCTCCGCAGAAGGGTCTGCACTTGGACTGCCATCTGGGAGAGTGTCTGCACACCAGCTGAGGGAAGGACTGCTGAAAGGTGACTGTGTGCCTCTCTGTGGTGGATGAAATACTGATTTGTGTGTGTGTGTACACATACATACATATATGTTTGGTTTCTAGAAAGGCTTTAATAGAAATCCTGATCTTTCAGATTTGGGCAAAATCTTTGTGACACTCCAGTTTTTAACAAGTATACATGTGCTTTATCTTATTTAGCAGTACATAAAATCACAACCACCAGAGTTCTACTGGGACAAAATTTTGTCTCTTGGAAGTTCTTTGGTGTTTTAGCAGAAATTTTATAAAATACTGACACACACTGTGGTGATTAGAATGCAAATTAGAGTTTTTATTACATGGTAGAAAGTAATTTATCTGTGTTGTGGGTATGTTTTAAGTACCACCAACTTGCAATTAGGCTTACAGTTTATAAGATGCAATTACTTAATTTTGCTCAAAGTTAGCAGCTGTCATTGCAGTACCTTCATTACTGTTTGGAGAGAAGGTAGTTAGGACACATCAGGAACATTTGATGGAGCAGAGTAAAACTTGAAGTCATTTGAGCAATACAAATGTGTGCTCCTCAAACTGCTACAGACTGGAATGTTGCCCAATTTTATCAGTGTTTGTATGGGGCAAAATATCCTAAACAATGTTCAGGCTGACTTTCATACTGGATTTTTCTCAGAGTTTCGTAACTGTGAAATATCTTCCTTTTAGTTACAGTAGCCAATGTTTCTTACTGCTGATATCTTGCCCGAGAAAAACACAGAGCTGTTCATGTGTTGAAGGGCTGGGATTTACTGTTGACATGTCTTTTAAGAAAGATGGAAAGAAAACTGTGTCAAAAGCACCTTGTAAGCTGATTCTGAAAGAAAGAAACTTCTGATAGTGGTGAGATGCACCTTATTGCTAGTGGTTTGGTTTTATTCTGGGTTGGTGGGGGGGGGTTGGGTTTCTTGGTGGTTGCTTTTTGCAAGTGGAATGGTGAACTAACTGGCAGAATGGACAGCAGTAATAAGTTAATCACAAAAGTACACAATAATTGTCTAGATCTTGTGTTTTTTTCTTAAAGCTGATTTTAGGAGGAGTATTTAGGATACAAGTCAAATTTAGAATTATTAGACAAAAGAATAAACCACTTTGGGGGCTTTGTTAATACTGTTTCCACTTGTAGATCTCTGTTACTGCTTGCTGTCCCTCCTCTAGGAAAAGGGAAATGCACAGTCAACGTGCCTGCTTGGTTGGTGGTTGTTTGCTAGGCTCTGGAGTAACATTGTCTGACCTGAGTTGCTGTTCTAGTGCCTTTTTGTTGTCTATTGAGAAGAAGTAAACACAAGAAGAGGAAGTCAGCACTGCATGGGCTCAAGTGTGGAGGTTTAATTTTCATGGTATTCGGGCCTAGGTGCTAATCTGTGGTTGTGCTGGCTGTGCTGCTTCAGCAAGGGCAGCCTTTTCTTGTGTGCTTTGGGTTACGTTGTCACTTGTTCTGCTCATGTGCTGGTGCTTACACTGCTGTGGAGTTAGTGTTGGAAAACTGATTTAGCTTATAAGTTACCTAAGAAAAAAAATACAATTTAACAATGTTAAGTGATGTGTCTGATGCACAGTCCTGTAAGTGTTAGTGCTGACACAGAAGAGAATAGGAATGTGCAGGTAGAGTTCTTTACTGTTTCTGTTTGTACACTGCTTTGACTTTGAACTGGTTTGGTTCTCTAAACTGGCACAAAGAAAACCATTACTCCAGACCAAAAAGCAAGAAAGGGGTAGGGTTGTTAGGCACAAGAGGGAAAGTGAACCACAACGGTTCCTTTTAATTCACTGAGGTCTCTTGGGTTTACTCAGGTGTTGTCAAGCTCTTACAATTTTACCTTGAAATTGATTCCCACAGGAATTATCTTTAAGATATGTATACAGAAGACAGTCCATTATATTTCATATAGTATTTTATCAAAAGCAATTGATAGAGTGCTTTTGGAATCGGTGATTTTGCAGGTAGTAAAAGTGCCTTTAAATGACAGTGAAGTTTTCCTAAATGTTACATTTACTATAGATGCTATCAGAGGAAGTCTGGCAAAAGAGAACCTGTAAACCTCTAAAACTGAGAGGATACGGGGGAAGGCAAGAAGTAGACAAACTGCCAAGATGTAAGAGCTGTCTCCTTTCTGAAGACCAGTAAAAGTAATGAGTGTATTATGATTTAAGGTCACAGTGCTTCACAGACAAAGGTATAGAAAAAAAATGAGTACTAGAAGAGACTGATAGAAGTGATCTTTACTTTTGAAATAACTAAGGTTGATCAAATGCCATAAAGTTAAGTTATACCTTTAGCCTTTAGAACCTTGTGTGAAATAGCTAATGTTTTTGTAATACTAATGTTAAGATGTTGTTTTAGAATTGCTATTCTTCATAGTTCTGCTTAGTAAGTGCTAACAAAACATGGATCATCTGGTCTGCCACACCCAGGATTATACATTGAATTTATTTAACAGACTCCATTTTGCATGACTAGTTACTTGTTTTCACAATACTAGAAGTGATCTAAGGAATTAAACTATAAAATCATTATTAAGGGCATAGTAAACAGTTGAAAATTGTAGCTATATGGCAACAACTGTCGTACAGAAGGTTATAAAAATTTGTGACGTGAAATGTAACGACCAGTAGTACCAGTAGTAGATGAGAAAGTGCTAAAGGATAAAATCCCTTACCAGCAGTTATTCATGTTTGTCATAGTAGGAAAGAGTTGGCATAGTTGTAACTGTTTGACTTCAAATGTTATGAGAAAGATGACTGAAAAAGTAGATGATAAAGGTAATTAAGTTACAGTTTGACCCAGTTAGCTTGAGGTGGTAACTAAAAGCATGTTAGTCTGCAGTAATTACTTGGGCACCCCTTGCTATGGACCTGTGATAAAATCAAGTGCACAGATTTAGAAATTGTATTTATTTTCTCCCTTGCTGGAAAAAGAAAAATTATTATAGAAAATACAAGAAATAATTTGTTTAGGTATCTCCTATAATAAAACTAAACCATAGCCATGATAATTTGGTGATGAGCAACAAACAAAACGGGTTAGGAATATGGACAAACTCACAAGGAGCTTGTAGAGTATGACCATTCCTACTTTATCATTAGGGGTCATGATAAAACGTTTAGAATCCTGACAAATGAAAAAAACCCCAAATAAAACCAGAGCAAAGCTGAGGGGTACAATTAAGAACTTTCAGGGGTCAGGTTAATACCGCTGTACGTTGGGCCACATCTGCTACAAGGTCTTCCTCTGCTGTCATTTTTGTAGCACAAGATTTAAGAAAATGAGGAGAGAACTGAGTTTCAGTGTCTGCAGTGTATATCCTTTCTTCGACAAAAACAAGATCTAAGAAAATCTGAGTTAGTTTTGTCACTTCTGTAACTTGAGATACTTTTCAGATACACCTGATAAATGGTAGAAGATTCAGCAATCAGATGATGATAAGAGATCTATTTCTTAAACACTCAAACTTTTGGCAATTCAGTATGTAATTCTTGTATCCAAGCTCACTTTGAAGTGTGTAATTTTTTAATTCAGGGTTTTTTTGCCCTTTTTTCCACTATAAACTTTTAGCGCTTATGTGTGTTTCCCAAAGACCAAGAAGAAGGTAGTATATGCAGCTGTCTTTTAATGACCAGCGGGTGTGTCTGGAGCATGCCAATGGATAATTCAGGAGTGCTCAATTACAACTTATTTGACTTTCATCCTGCATTCATGAAAAAGTACATGGTGCTTGTGTTCAAGTTACTGGAAACTTTTTCATAGCTTGAAAAGCAATTAGAACCTGAAGGCTGAGTTTTGGGTTTTTGAAGCATTCAATATTTGCGTTGCTCTCCATTCTCATAGATTTACAAACTTTTCTAGATGGTGGGGATTAATCTTTAAAACTGAATGTTTAATCAAAAAAAAGTAGAAACATATTAGAGAAACACTTGTTTATACAGTGCTTTTCCTGATCTTGCAGCTAGGAAGCCTCAGAGATGCTCTTTTACCGAGAACCTCTTTTACAGAAAGCTGATAAATCAAAACAAAGTCTTGAGTGTGACATGGTTTCTTTTTCTTTATGCAAACTGAGGTCAGGTTAAACAAGGCAAGTATGTCTTAATATGAGTAAGTACCTATTCCTTTTAAAACCAGGTGCTTACTTAGCTTCAGAAACCTTATGAATAAATTGAAGAAAAGGATAAATATTTCTAGTAAATATAGATGTTTACATTTGGGGGCGATAGGTATATTCAGTAGTATAAAATGGTTATGTTACTGGATGTAATGAACTATGAAACGGATGCCTATTTTTATTCTTTTTCTAGTCTTCTGTCTTTGATAAAAGAATAATACACTGCAGCTGCTCCCTGTGTTTTGATTAGGTGGAATCAGAAACTAATTATTCTGAAGATTCTGAAAAGTTTAATATCTGATGATTAACCCCCCCCTACCAAAACTCAAAGAAATAAAAAGTCAAACAGTCCCCTCCACAAATCTGCAGCTTTCCCACCTCCAGGGACTATAATGAACAGTTTGTTATGGTACTGGTGGTTATTCCTGTATCACAATGCTGTTTTCTTTTACTTACAGCAGTCTTAAAAATAAATGTAAGCTGCTTGCACTGTAACTTGATAAATGTCAGCATGTTGTAGAAATGTTCACAATTGAGCTAAATGTAGACAGAATGAAAAGACTGAAGATCTCATAGATCAGCTTGTTTGCTGGAAACTATTTTTACCTTTCCGTTCCTGGTTGCAAGTAGAATTATTCAATATTTTGGAAGGATCCTTGTCCCTGGGTATGCCCTTGGAATCTTGTTTCCACAGCAACACAAGACTACTGATAAAACATCCCTTTTAAACTTGAAATCAGTCTTCTATTTGGAGTTGTAAAAATTGATGTTTGCCAGTAGCATTGTGTGGTTTTCTGTGCCTGTATGCACGTGCTGAGAGCGACCTGTAAAACAGCCATAAGGTGAATAATTCTGGAAGTGTTGGAAGACTATCCTGTGACAGGGTAAACCTTCAAGCGGTGTGACAGAGGATTACATTGAGGCTGGAGGTGCCGACAGAAGAGGCAGTTGTTTTCCACTAGTTCTGCGAAGAAACAGCCCTTTGTGGGGTGTAACTATTGCCAGAAGCTGGCTCCTTTCCTCCCAGCAGCTCCAATTCTGACACAAAATCAAAGTGGTGAATAGGAATGAATGGATGAACAGGCAGTAGCCATTGGGGGTAGAAGGAGGTAAGCTTTGTATGACTTGTATGACTGGGGAAAGGCTCTTCTTCTATGAGAAGGAGTTAAAGGGAGAGGGGAGACCTGCAAGAGGTTTATATGAGCATTCAGTGTACAGTTCTCTGTAGCTGGTCAGGCCATTGTGTTTGGAAACAGCCCCACCCTGGATTTCTCCTTAAAAAGGAAGTTGGTACTGGATCGGAAGAATAATAAAACACTGGCTTTAAAAGTTGTGTGGTGCAACCTCTTGAGTTGTAAGTGCTTATTTGTTTATTTTGTGGAGCTGGATGAAATCTTTTACTTAGTTGAAGATCTCTGTGTGTATATGTATACATCTTAATATTAGGAATGATAAACTGTGCTGCTCAACTGTATTGATTTTCATGTGGTGACTTAAAAGTATCAAATAATAGTGCTGTTGCAGGTTGTCACAGGATAGTAACCACAGCTTGAAATAGGAATACAGTTGTGTATACTAGTGTTGGGCAACTGCAAATTTGATATTTAAATTTATCACATTACAGTTAAATAGCATTCGCAGCTGAATGGTTGCATCAGTTTGTGAAGCTACACTTCATTGGGTGGAATTAAATCCTTTCTTTAGAATATTTAAAGTGTCAGTAACTGGATTTATCATAGCGTGAATAGCACATAGGCTGTTAAAGTTCTGTGTGGTGTTTGGTATGTGTGGCTAATGATTAGAAGCTAAAAGCTACAGATTACTTGTTAGTATATGAACTTTGCAGATTCACTCTTTACAGATTTTTGTCATCTCTGGAAAAAAAAATATGGATTATTGAAGGTTCTTGCTTTTAGAAGGAGTCCAAGTTAACTGCTGCAGTGAAAATATAAACAGTCTTGAAATTAGTAGAAGCTGACAGTCTAGACAACTAGGTTAGACTTTCATACTGGGACAGCACTTCCAGAATGCAAATAATCTAAATTTAGAATGTCCCGGGTGGTGGATAGGATGTGTGTGAGAGCAGTTCCTTTGTGGACTGTAGGGGGAGCCCAGGTGAGTCTTGATGTAAAATTAGATTTCTAAGTCTAGCTCACGCTAAGCAAGATGAGCAGATGATAAGCTGCTGTATTAACTGCAGTGAGTTAATGCATCAAGGGTTTGATTTGCACTTTTAATAATTGTTTTCTTTGGAGAGGCAACAAATAGACACTGTTTGAGCAGCACGTGAGTTCTGGAGGGTGGAGCATAAATCTGATGTTGATGATGGTTGGATGGAGGGTGTGAGGAGCAGGGAAAGCTTTGGGAAATGGTTCAGTCAGTCCTATAAAGGACCTAAATTTTAGAGTCTGTGTTGTTTCCTAGGTTGTGAAATAAATAATGCTGTGTGGTTTCTCGGGTCAAATAGGTGTCTGGGTGTAGCATACATGCATGAGATAAAATCTTTCAGTTTGACCCTACAGTTCAGTGTACTGTGTAGCCTGTAGTTTTTCTATAGCATGTGTCAAATGAAAAAAAGCTTTTTTTAGAGTCACGGGATTAATGCAAAGCCATACTTGTTTTAAGGACTGAGAATGTGAGAGTGTTAAATTTTTATAATACAGATTCTCTGTGTACCTGTGTATTCATGATATTTAAAATAGTATGCATAAACAAGCATAACTGACTATTTGTACTATTATCTTATTGCTCCTAGGAATTGAGATAATCTTTAATACATTTAATCAAGTTATTGAAGAGCTCATATTTCAGAAAGTGACAAAAGAAATAAATCCAGTGTTGGTTTTAGTATTTCAGCTAGGTATTACTCCTTAGCTGAGGCTTTGCACTGGTAACAGCAGCTCATGCTGAGCTGCACTGGTGCGGTGAGGTCTTCTGATACTGACAGAAGAATGATTGTCTGTAGAATGTACACTTTATTGTAAATATTCATCTTTTTTCCATACTGAATGGTGTTTTATAGCTGAACCATCTGAAAGGAAAATAACCCATCCTTTATAAATAACAGCACTTTTGCTGTGAAAATGCTTCAAGAACTATTAAGTGAAACAGCTATGAGAGATAAAATCTTAGTATATGTAATTGATGGATTCAAGTTCCTTGAATCCATGCAAGGAGAGATGCATATTTTTTCATCAGTCTTTGCTTGAGAAGCAGTAACTGCAGAGATTTATCAAATATTGTAAGGGATTAGAAGCTTTTATTTAAGCATCAATTGGTAAATATTAGCGTTTTGCCTTTTTCTGCTCTGCATTGTGGGAGAAAATACATGCTTCAGTCAATAAAAAGAAGACAGTAGGAGGTTTGTTTATAATGGTAAAACGATCCATAGAATTCTTTTTTCCCAAGGTTGTTCATGCTTCAGAGTTATTTTTTCTGCTTGTGACTTACCTTACTGGTATATTATGAACACCATAAGTGATTAAACTGATTAACTAAGAAAATTACTGTGGACCTGTGTTCTTGAAGGCGGTGCCAAATTCCACTTATTGTACTTTGTTATTATCTGTTTTGGGACTTAGGATCTGCTAATGTCTTATCTATACATACGCAAATGGAACAGTTGCAATGAATACTTGCTCAGCATGTGGAATTTCAGATCACCCTGTGGAGCATTTGAGTTCACTGTTTCTAGAGACAAACAATTGTGCAGTCAGTCTGTGGTTATAGACTGGAGTTACCAAGCAGACAGGGTAAAGTGATTCTGTGGAAACACTTGTGCAAGAAGAATGGCACTCCATAGGCATGAGTTATATGAAGGTCTTACCAGCAGCACAAGTTGCGTATAATTTTTAATAATGAAAGTGAGAAATGTTAAACACTTGCATACAGTGGTAACAGTACTCAGACGCATTCTTGCTCTGTAAATCTGCATGGTGGGAAGAGAGCACTGGCACAATCGGGCATCTGAACTCTTTTCTGGTCTCCTTTTCTAATTGAATTTTCAGACACCTGAACATCTCAGGGTTTAAGGCAGGTTAGGAGAGTTTCAAATAGTGTACTGGGACTTGATTATAGAAAATAGGTGGAGTGTACATCCTGTTAGGATAGTATATTAATATTTCTATGTGAAATAGGTGAGTCTAACAAATAATTAAATGTGGTTTTGAATTTTTTTTAAATTTTCAAACAGTGCAGTAGTAAGCAAAAAGATATTTGAAAGGAACAAAAATAATATGCGCATGTGTAGATTCTAATTAATGTATGCTTTTAATACAAAGATAAATTATAGTGCTATAAGCAAGATCGTTGTAGGGTCTCATAACATTTTAACTAAATGATAACCCAATTCCAAGTTTTAAAGAGTCACTACAAAGCCTTTTTATTAGGCTTGGGCTGTGATATTCTTTGTGGTGCATAAGCATTTTGAACAGCAGTCCTGAGGCTACACTATTGATACAGCTAGGAATGCTGTTCTGAGCTTCTGAAATTACAGTACTGTAAATGTAGCAGTGAGTGTGTTTGTTAATAGGGTCACAATCACTGAGTCACCTTGTGCTGCTGCTTGATTTTGTTTCATGTATGTAGTTTGTTTTTTCTTTCTCTTCCAGACTCTACTGTCTTTGGAGTTGAACTTGGAAAGGTGTTTTCATGAGTTCTCCATCCTCTTTGTTCTTTCATGTCTGTTTTTCATGGCGTGTAGCTTGATGGAGGACTATGAGATTGTGACAGTTGGAGCTACTTGCTGGCCTTGGACATGAATTCTGCTAGTTGAAAGATAATTTCTGAAGACTTTTCTGTACCCCAGAGTGAATGTCTCAACTCAAGATGACCTTTCTCTCTCAAACTTATATTTTATTATAGCATATAGAAAAAGGCTCCCACTTGTTTGTCCCATAGGCTGATAAATACATCTTTCTTTGTTCATGTACCTGGGAATCTGCAGGCTCCTAATTCACTTGGGAAAGATGAGGACTTCTAGATATTCAAATAGGCTGGTGATAGAACAACACTATTTTGTTGGTTCCTCAAGCTAAAAGATATATGTTGCTGTTGTCTCCATTTGATAAAAAGAAATGTAAACCAAATACATCACCCCTCTATTCGGTTGAAGTAGCATTGTTGCTTTCTGAACTGAGTAAGTATTCCTTGTAACTAACGTTATTGATTCTCTTTCTAGTTCTGCCTATGATAACGTCAACAAAGTTCGGGTTGCTATAAAGAAAATCAGTCCTTTTGAGCATCAAACTTACTGCCAGAGAACTCTGAGAGAGATTAAGATCCTGCTGCGCTTCAGGCATGAGAATATTATTGGAATAAATGATATTATCAGAGCTCCAACTATTGAACAAATGAAAGATGTGTATCCTTCCGAAGTTTATTCTGCATAGCTAGTGATGGTTGTAGTTCTTTTTCACAATTTATTCCTTTCCATTCTCTTTGTTACTAAATTTCAATAAAATTTGGCTTCTGTTACTGTAAATTGGAAGGGAAATTCTTCAGATTTGATTCATTTATAGCTACATAGATAAGTTTGATATGTAGGTGAACACTGTTTTTTGGGTTTTTTTTCAGGAAAAAGTTCATTTCTGTCTTACAGTGCATAGAACTCAACAGCTATCATTCTAGAGATGATTAATTTTAAACAGTTAATCCTAAAGCTACATTTGCTTTTAATAAATTTGTTGATACAACTGATGGCTTTGAGGACATTAAAAAGGCCATGCTCTGCTTGAATTGTCTAGAATTTTCTTAAAGAGTAGAATGGATACATCTTTGTGGGGGGGAAAACCCATCATAAATTAAAATTAAAGCAAAACACAATCCCCAGTTTCTCAGTGCTTCATGAAACCGCACATGGGCAGGTAACTGTGTTTGATTACTAGATGTAAATGTTGCCTGTTTGTTATACTAATTGTTCTTTCATAGGAAACTTGGCTTTGTCTAGATATGACGTCATGTGGTTCCTTTAGCTGGAAGATTGTACCTGAGATACAAAGCATAATTCAGTTGGTCTTATGTGGGGTTCTGAGGTTGCATTTATGTGGCCATTTTGACTAATGTAAGTGCATACTGCCTGTAAAGATGTACTGGTTTGTATGATCCAGTCTGAATACCCAGAGGAGACTCTGGGATTGCCCAACAGGAATGGCGACAGTGATCTTTTTGCACAAATCATATTTCAGTGAAAAGTGATCGTGGAACTACACCCCAAGGGTTTTGCACCCAGAATGGATTAAGGGAGAAGAAATTTAATTCATTCTTGCCAAAGCAGAAAAAAACCCCTATCTTAGAGAAAAAAATAATCTAACTGAAGATATTAGGATTTAAATTTAGTAAGCAGAGGACTGTTGTGTTCAATGTAGTGTAATATGTGGTAAGGGAGAACAGCTTAATTTTAAGTGGAGAGGTGGCAGAGGAGACTGATCAGGGAATATTAGATCTTCTACCATCATACTTTTAAGCAAGTGGGAGCGAGTATATCAGAAGTGTATCACTAAAAACAGTATTTCCTGGCAAGTGGGACAGCAATTTTATCACATTAAAATTCCAATCAAAATCAGTCTCTAATGTAAAGAAATAGAGATTTATGGTTATTTGAGAGGACCACATGCAGGTGATGCTCAATTCTGTTATATGCTGCAGCCATTTACTGAGTTGATTCCAAACTTCAAAAGCAAGAAGCAAATCTGTAGGTTCATAATTAAAAAAACAAAAGAAAAATTATTCAGTGGGTACTGTTTGTTGAAACCTAACATGACATCATGTTTGTTTGCTGCCTTACATCTGATACCTCGCAGATACATCGTGCAGGATCTTATGGAGACAGATCTTTACAAGCTCTTAAAGACTCAACACCTCAGCAACGACCACATTTGTTATTTCCTTTACCAGATTCTGAGAGGGTTAAAATATATCCATTCAGCCAATGTGCTTCATCGTGACCTCAAACCTTCGAATTTGCTGCTTAACACCACTTGTGATCTCAAGGTTAGTTGAAATTTCTTCCAGATTTTACTTCAGTGGTCCTCATAAACTGCCTGCTATAACTGTGAATGTGGTTTTGTTACTGGGGATTATCAGCAAAGTTTTGAGGATAAAGAAATTGATAACAATTAAGAACTCACTGTTATGCTATTTTAATGAGTGCATCGCTGTTTCCATCTGAAGGCTGACTTTAAAACACACTCTTAGAATTATAGAATGGTTTAGGTTGGAAGGAACCTCAAATACCAATACAGTTCTAATCTCCCTGCTGTGCAGTGATACCTCTCGCTAGAGCAGGTTATCCATAGCACCATCCAACCTGGCCTTGAACTCTTCATGGGGAGGGGGGCATCCATAACCTCTTGGGGGGAACCTGTTCGCATGCCTCAGTGTCTTCAGTGAAGAACTCCTTCCTTACATCATCTACTCTAAATCTACTGTCTTTCAGTTTAAAGCCACCACCCCTAGTCCTACCACTGCATGGCCTTGTGAAAGGTCCCTCCCCAGCATTCCTGTAGGCTTCTTCAGAGTCAGAGTCATAGAATGGTTTAGGTTGGAAGGGACCTTAAAGATCATCTAGCCATGAGCAGGGACACCCCTTACTAGACCAGATTGCTCAGTTGGTCTTATGTGGGGTTCTGAGGTTGCATTTATGTGGCCATTTTGACTAATGTAAGTGCATACTGCCTGTAAAGATGTACTGGTTTGTATGATCCAGTCTGAATACCCAGAGGAGTATTGTAGTAGTATTCTCTAGTCTGGCATTGAACACTTCCAGGGAGGGGGCATCCCCAACCTCCCTGGACAATCTGTTCCAGTGTCTCATCACCCTCTAAGGCTGCTATGAAGTCTCCTCAGAGCTGCCTTTTCAGGTTGAACAACCAGAACTCTCTCAGCCTGTCTTCATAGGGAAGATGTTCCAGTTCCCTCATCACCTTTGTGGCCACCTCTGGACATACTTTAACACCTCCATGTCCTTTTGTTGGGGGCCCCAGAGCTGAACACAGTACTCAGAGCTAATGGAAGTAAAAGCCAGGCAAAAATACTGATGTGCAGCAGAATTGTGTTTACCTAGAAAGCAAATTCAATACTGAAGACATTTCAAGCCTTGGTTTTTCTGTTTAAATTATAATTCATTGTTGGAGAAAGATGACATTAATGGGCATCTAAAATGGCATATGAAATTCAGTGCTGATTAAATGCACAGCAATTACTTGCAGAAAGAGAATATTCCTAATTTACATTTCTAGTGAGGGGCTCTGCTAGTTAATACTAAGGAGACTCATAAAGCTATTAGGATTCTTGAAGAATGTCAGCTTAATGCTTAGTGACTTTCAATAAAGCAAACAAAGTGTGAAAAATGGTAATAGAAGTAGAGAATAAATCATAAAAGATACCTTTCTGTAACTTTCAGTTGATTTTGATTCTTTGGTTCTCTGTGACCATAGTTATTGCTTCTCCTTCTATTACTGCTCTCCCTATCAGGAAGAGCTATTTAGCCTGAATATCTTCAAGCAGAATTTTCCAATGGAAGATAAGCAGAAATACAGTAGAATTTGATAAAATTGTTAGTGGCATAGGAGGAGCGAATAGAGGATGTTTCTTCACTGAGTTTACCTAAAGGCTGGGGGCGGGGGGGGGGTAGTGAAAGGAGAAGGAAGCGTGCTCTCAGAGTGGAAGGATGTAGTAGTTAACTTGCAGCATGATTAAGCTGTGGAATTGTGTACCACAGAGCACTGTAGATATTACAGATACTGTGACATGAAAAAACCACTAAGCAAGCTAGTGGAAGAAAAAGCTATTGAATGCTACCTCTGGTTTAGAGTCCTGTGATGACAGATGCATGAAAGATGAGAGAGACTAGCAGAGAACCTTTGGAGTTTGTTTCCTTTTGCACTTTCTGTGATGTATTTGTGGTTGCCTACGTTACTTAGATCTGATGTGGTACGACTGTGCTTGTTGAATACTGTGTTGCACCTAATTACGCTTGGTTTAGCTTTCTCATTTCAGAAAAAAACCAAAAATACCCTCTTCAAACTATTAACCAGTTGGTGGCTACGCAGGTTTATCACAATTCCAAGAAAAGTCCTTCCTATTTGTATGCTGGGCTGTTCTAAATACTGACTACATGATCAGTTTGTTTTACATTCCCATTGCCTCTTGTCACCTTTTCCTGATGTGAGATACTGCTGCACTGTCGTCACTGACTCTTGCTATGAGATTTCAGCAGCTGTTTTTCATCAGATCCCTTTAAGGCATTCACCCCTTCGTGAAGGAAATTGAGTAAAAATCTATAGTAACTGGGTGATAAAAGCAGGAAAGAACAGTTTGTGTATAGCTTTGTTTTGTGCTGTTAGAGACAATAAAATAATAAAGGGGAAGGGTTTAGCACAAGGTAGTCATGATAATGACAGTAAGCTTCAGTGTATGGCAAAATACTGCAAAACTACTTTAATGAGTATTGTCAGAAATTCTTTAAGATGTTAAAAGCAGCATGCCACTGCAGTGTGTGCTTCCTGGTGTATGAGAAGGTAGTCTGTATGACAACAAATGCTTTTTCATAACCTAAAGGGAACTCTGGTGTTGCATTAATCACACAACTGAAGTTTAAATAACAGAATTGTGGAGAAAACTAGTACATGAAACACCTTGCCTTACGAATGCTGAGCTTGTACTAACTTGATTCTTTTAGGGTGGTTCTGCAAGTCGGTGTTGGCAGTGTGTGTGTGCATGTAAACTCAAAACACAGCACACTACAAAAGCAAATATCACGGTTCTGTAAGGAAGAAAATAGAAAGTTTGTTCATCTTCAGTGGTACGGCTGTCAGCTACTTTGACGCTGAGAGAGCGCTGTTGGTTGTCCTAGAGGTTGTAACAAGAGCTCCTCTGGATCATAGACTAATTCCCTTCCTTTCCCCACTCCTCCTCCCCCACTCCCTGCCCCCCCACCCCCGGCAAGAAGCAGCGTAACCGCATTGTTAAATGTGTTCTGTTGCCACAGGTCAAGAACTGTCTACCCTCACCAGCATACAGTCAGCCTGTGCTTCGTCTCTCAGCACCCTGGACTTCAGGCAGATTGTTGGCCTCTCCAGCTTCTCTTTTGTTCTGTTCTGCTAATGCTTCTGGTCACCTCTGCAGCTGCCAACAGCCGAAGGCCTCTTTCTTGCAGCTTCAAACTTGATGCTTTTTTCATTGATGAAGTTTCTTCTTTTCTGCTTAACCTGTTTCTGAGCTATGCAGCAGGGGTTTTTTGTCATTTTAATGAGCTCTCTTTGTCTTTACTCTCCCTTTCCATCCCGTGCCATCTACTTGAGTTGAGAGATTCACAAACACCTTCTGTAAATCAGTTCTTTCTCCTCACTGTCAACCAGAGTGTCTTTCTTCTTTTGTCTTAATAATAACAAACATAGCACTTTGCTTTTGTGTAATACTATAATTTTGCACAAGTCTCCATGCTTATGATCTTTTCTTGCTTTTTTTCTGAGGTTAGGAGGAGGAGATTACAACAGGTTTTTTTCTGCCTGCACAGTTACTTTCTGGTGCTGTCCTCTACTTTTGCCTTTGTCTTTACAGGAGACTCTTCTGATGATTTGTAGTGGTTCTCTTTATGGAAGCTGCTGAATGCGCACAAGGCAGCTGCTGTGTTTCCACAGCCTGGGAAAATGTTGACATGCTTAAAGGGGTTCTTTTTTGGTTTGTTTTCTAAGGATTCCAGGTTTTGTGCTGGGGTGGTTTTGTTTTTTTTATATGTAGCTAAAGTCAGAAGAACCATCCAGTGCAGCCTGGCATACAAGTACCATTATTGCCTTTTCTGCACTCCCACTGTTTGTTTAACAGTCAGCTGCTGAATCTTGTCTTTCAAATGTAGCTTTTAGTCAGCTGAATTGCTTATTCCTTAAGTGGTCCATCAGTTATTTCATAGGCTGACCCTCCAGGAGAATAAAGAAGCAGGTTGCCACAATTATCCATTACTCTTTACTGACCACCACACAGTATTACTGAACATTTTTCACATAGTCAATGTCCTCAGTTAACTCTCAGAGTAAAGTATTGAAACTGATCAGAGGAACCTCATACCCACTTGCCACTCCTAGTTTTGATGCCTTGTTTTTCTGAGAGTCTGCATTCTTCCATGCAGCTACACTTCATGTGGAAGTTGATTGCTATCATAAATTGGTATTTGCCTGGTGGTAGCAAAAGCATGTGTCTAATGTGCCATTTATAGTTTTGGAATATAAGAAAGGAACAGCAGCTACACTCTAGAATTTTGTCTCTCTTCATGTTTTCAATTGTCTTAATCTCTCTCTGGAGAGAGAACACTAAATAACTCAAAGTTGTGGAGCCTTCCTTACTAGAGTGTAGATAAACTCTCTTTATTCTGAACTCACTAGTCTAGATCAGAGTTTATTTTTCTTCTCATGGTTAAATAAAATTACTCTCCTGATACAGCATTGAGAAGTATTTTCTAGGCTTTTTTCTTTTTTTAAAGCTCATGTTTCCATCAGCAACCTATAATTTATTGAATCTACCATTATCTGGTGATTGGTAGGACAATTCTTATGCAAGCATGTGATTATGATGGTAGCTTTTGGAAAAAAGAGGTATTGGAGTTGCTAAAAGTGTATTGGTCAGCTGCTGTGTTTCTGGAAAGCTTAATCTCTTTATATACATTGGTAAGTTCATAAAAATAGGTTGGAGAAGCATGTTTTGCTTCCCATCTGGCAGAGAAGGTGTTAAATAAGCTCACAGTGGAGCAGAAATTGTGCATCAGGAGCATCTTTTTTTCCCAAACATGAGTTTATTCTTCCTGACTCCTGTGTGGCCTAGTCACATACTCTTTGTGCTTAGTTCAACACATTTTTTTAACCTCTGTCCAATAATTTGTTTCCAAAAATATAGGCTACCATCACTGTATTTGGGTATTACATCAGTAAGATGAATGAGTAAGGTTGTAGTGTTGGACATTGTATGCTTAACGTGTCTTTTAAAAATTTCTTTATAACCAGATTTGTGACTTCGGACTGGCTCGGGTTGCAGATCCAGATCATGATCACACAGGTTTCTTGACAGAATACGTGGCCACGCGCTGGTATAGGGCTCCTGAAATCATGCTGAATTCTAAGGTAAGAATGCCAGTGCACTGCTGTGATGCATCTGTTACTGGCCTCCAGTGTTTTTTAGGATGAGAACACATGCATAGTCTTGAATAACTGTTGTAATGGGTTTGCAGTATAGCTTCTGGCTTGCAGTACATTTGTGATTCAATTATTGGATACAACTGAGGAATCGGGTACACGAGTTCCTCTGTGGCCAGGCTTCTTGCCAGTCATGAGATGACTTTCCATCAAATGCTCTTCCACAGAGCAGGACAGAAGTGTATTTTACTGCTGCCTTTATCAAGGCTTGCAAATATTACCTTAATGTTATCTTGGCATGTTAATTTAGGTTTGGAGTGTATAATGAGGGTCATGGTCCTGAAGGCATATCATCTTTGTTGTGTGTTAATCCTAATTGCATTCCTGTAGTCTTAATGAAAGAATCCCTTTTGGTTTTTTAAAGCTTTTAATTATTCTCATGGTATTCTGTGGTTGTTTTAAGGTGTAAGCAGTCCTCTGAGTAATGGTTGTCCTTCATAGCCTCTGCCTTAGTTTCTACTGCTATACACTTGTTAGCAAAATACCCGTGTGGTAGCTGTGTCTGTATTTTATACTCTTCAAAGACTTCATTTTTTCATACAGAATTAAATAATAAAGCAGCATAAACAAGCATGAAGCATGACTCATCTATAAAAAGAAAGTGTTTGCATGCACTGTTGCAATTTCCTGAAGTAACATGTTGTTGCAATTATGCAAAAATCTCTTTAACAAAAATGTGTTTTTCGCTTGACTTACAGGGTTACACCAAGTCTATTGACATCTGGTCAGTAGGCTGTATTCTGGCAGAGATGCTTTCCAACAGACCTATCTTTCCAGGAAAACACTACCTTGACCAACTTAACCACATCCTTGGTAAGCTTTGTGTGAAAGCAACATATCCACATCCATCTGTCTCGCTCCATCTTTTCTGCCAAAAAGACTGGTCTTGGTCACTCATTTCTGTCTCTTGGTCGGTGTATAACGAATGGATCTGTAGCTGCGTCAGATGTTCCCTGTAGTTATTTCTGCAACAAGTCATTGGTTTGAGGGACAACCAGAGGTTACATACCAGTTTGTTTGCTACATTAGCAGAGACATTTTAAAAATAAAAAGGAGCTCAAGTTAGGTTCAGGTCAATTAAAAAAATAAGTGACATATCTATAGACTTATTTTAATTGGATATTTTAAACAGATTACTGATGATTTGAAACATCAAATTCTTATTTACAGTAAAAAACTTGTTTAGTAAAGGTTTCTAAACAAGTTCCAAAGTATTCGGTACTCTTGTAAAACATCTAGTCTGCAATTTTGCTCATAGATTTATTTTTTTTTAATCAAATGTGATATAATAATTTTAAAGTGCTTTTCACAAAACGCTGTACTGTTTGTGTTTATATTTTTTAGGTATACTTGGATCCCCTTCCCAAGAAGATTTGAATTGTATTATAAATTTAAAGGCCAGAAACTACTTGCTTTCCCTACCACACAAAAATAAGGTACCATGGAACAGGCTGTTTCCAAATGCTGACCCCAAAGGTATTCTATGCTCTATTACATTGTAACAGAAATAGTGACAGGATGGCATTCTTAGAACCGCCCTGGTTGATTATCTATATTGAAAATAGAATATACAAGTCTCTTAAAATGGAGTAAAAATCTAATATAATTTCATAAACCATAATGAAATCCTCACAGTAGCTCCTCTCTTAAAAGCAAATTTTTAGTATCATGTTGCAGTATTTACATCTGAGCTCTTTGCAAGCATCGTGCATGGCACAAGTACTGAACACAGGCTTTGGATTTTGACTTAAGGCAAACAAATCTTTGGCTTCATTTCTAAAGTCAAATATTGAAGAGAGCTGCTTAGTGCTGAACTCAGTGTGGTTCTGTAGACTGTTTATCAGTTCTAGATCAAACAGGATAATAAATTGTGAATCCTTAAAAAATATGAAAGGTTAAAATTTAATGGGTTGAACTATTGTGATAAGTGGAGCAAGTTCTAAAAGCAAGGAATGTCATAATTGTTGCCTTTCTCAATAAGGCTTTAGTAAAAGGTAGATACAATTTTGTTTGAGCTATTAAATTCCACATGCAGTTTAAGGGTGGCTGTATTCACCATACAGTGCTCTTTTACCTGCTCTGCACAATTCATAAGTAACTTTTTTTAAATGGAGATGTTAATTTACTGTTAGTGAATATGATCAGGTACTTAACTGCCATGTAAAAGCTGATTTCTGCAGAGGAAACTGCGTAGAGCTGATTATCATTGAGAGAAACAGCAGTGATTTATTCTGCTTTTATAATAGTGCTCATCAATGTGAAAATTTTTACTGTGGGCTTCTGACAGCTCAAATTGTAGCAAGGTTGATACATACCTAGCTGCCAGGGGAACACGTTGGTTGCACGACTTCTGCAGCACCTTTTCAGTTAAATCTTCAGATTTGACAGAGCAGTGTTACAGGAAGCAGTTTATTAGTCATTTCTGGGCAGAGCGTTGTGCACAACACGCTTTTAGCATGGAGCAAGCATGTGAGTTTCCAGGATTGAGAAAACTGCTAGAAAATATTCAATGTGAATTGCTGTGCCAGTTGGCAGCTTTTTCAAGCTGCTGAGGAATGCAGTGGTGAGGTCTACCTTTTCTGCAGTGCTCATTATGCGTCTCATCCTGATGCAAAGCCACAACTGCTCTGCTACAGCAAGAAGCCTTTAAGTTACGTGTCATAAATGATGTGAGGAGAAGAAATAGCATGGAATTTGGGATGCTGCAGATATAATTTGATTTCTTGCTACTATAACAATTCTATTTCCTTGTCTTGGAAGAAAAAAAAACATGTTACAGTTAAAATTTTTGAACAGTTGCAGTAATTCTGACTTATAGCATTTGTCTGGAATTTCATCAGACCTCAAATCTCTTACTGGATTGTCAAGTTCTCTATAGATTCTTTATGAGTTGTCTTCAACAGATCTTGCCTGAATCTTATAAATATATTTGCATCTTAGTTGGATTGCCTCTTAGTTGGATTCTGCCAGTTACACTGTAACAACTCACTGTGAAGATCTAGCAGCTCCTTGATCAACTCCATACGACTTCTGGATGACTTCTTGTCACTAGACAGCCAAGTTTTCCTTTCAGAATAAGAACACATTCTTCATAACTTAGTTATTTCAGGAGAAGCTCTATCCTGGTTTGGATATTTTGGCAGAGTAATCCAGCGTATCAGTTTGACTGAAGAACAAGCCTGATTTGTATAGCTTCTGCTGTAATTAAAACCAGATTATACCATAGAGTTCCACATGATTCTTCCCTTGACATTGATTCTAACACTGAAGAGCCTTTGAAGGGTTGTACCTGGGTTAGATCAGACCACACCAAAAGAAACTGTAACCAGGGAATGCAAATAAGATGGGCAGGCAAAGATACTGTGCCAGGTTACCAGCAACAATCTGTTGCTGTTCTTAGTGTTCCTGCTCCTGTTACAACTGGGGAATTGAAACTTTTAGGGTAGCACATATTTTCTGTGTAATGTCAGTGTTTATAACACATCTGTAATTTGAAGTGTGTACTAAGCTCTTGCTCGCTTTTTTCCCCTCTTAGCACTTGATTTGTTGGATAAAATGTTGACCTTTAATCCTCATAAGCGGATTGAAGTGGAGCAAGCTTTAGCCCATCCGTATCTGGAGCAGTATTATGATCCAAGTGATGAGGTAAAGACATTGTTAAAATGTAACCATTGATTAATTGATGCAAATATTTGTCTTCCTTACTAGTTTGAGGACACACTTTCTGCTGCTCTAGTGGAGTTGAAGAATGAATTGCATCGATTTACCAGAACCTTTTCTTTATTATTATTGTTTATTATGATGTATTTATTCTGGGAAATACAAGTGTTTCAGTAGTTTTTCTTCAGATAGATACTAAGTTATGAGCATTTAACATATACTTGTGATTTAAATTTGAGTAGCAAATTATTATGGTTTGGTTTTAATACTTGTAAGCTAATGTAGAAAGCACTCAAGGGACTAACAGAGTGAGATTTTTTTCTTTAAGCTGCATATGCTGAGATGTTTTTATGAGGCACATTCTCAGACTTTTTCTTCCTGTACAGACTACCTAAAACTCAATAGTAACGCTGAAAGAAGTAATGTTTCTTTATGTTGTTAAGCCTGTAGCTGAAGCACCCTTCAAGTTTGATATGGAGTTGGATGACTTGCCGAAGGAAAAGCTGAAAGAACTGATTTTTGAGGAAACCGCTAGATTCCAGCCAGGATATCGATCTTAAATTGTGCATAGGTAAAGTCACACCAATATGGAACCACTTGGGCAGTGGGAGGAATTTGGGAACTTTGTCACCACTAGTGAAATGCACACTTACTTTATCTATTGACATGGTAACCAGCTGTTAGAGGATTGCTTTGTGCTTATTCCTTCAGTCCCAGTTCTACTCTGTTGAAGAAATAGTTTAGTGTTGCTTATAACATGGAATTGTCTGCAAGGAATCCAGACTATTGAGCTATTACTTAGTTTTTAGGTTACACTGAAGGAATAAAAAGCTTTGGTAACACTTAGAAATGCAGATTTTATTCAAAAAACATTTTGAAAGGGAAGTATTCTTTATATATTACAGACTACTTGGTGATACAAATTTAAAAATGTCTTCCTTAAATGTAATACTGTGCAAAGGGAAAATCCTTTACATTATTTTAAAGGGGTGGGGGGGGGAAGAAAAAGACCAAACCTGAAGCTGCAGTATGATTCAGTGTAATTGCCTGATATTCATACTCTGACTTTTTAATCAATGAATTCAACTTCACATACCATGAGGCTTGCAAGTCTCAACGGTCTCATACAAAATGGGTCAAATAATGGCTTGAATAATTTTTATAATACTTGAAATCCTACAATCGCTAATGGTTTGGCTTGGAAGGGGCCTTTGATGCTCATCTACTCTAACCCTCCTGCAGTGAGCCAGGACATCTGTGGCTAGATCAAGTTTCTCAGAGCCTTGTCCAACCTGACCTGCAGTATTTCTGGGGAAGCTTCTGCTGCCTTTCAGGACAACCTGAGCTACTGTTTCACCACCCTTATCTTAAAAAAATTCTTCCTTACGTCTAGCCTTGTGAAATTTCTGTGATACTAAGAGTTTAAAATGTCGAAGTTTTGTGACTGAGAAAGGAAAAAACCCAAAACAACAGCCTGGTCTAGGCTGCCTGTTTTAGGGCCTTACAAGTAGTTTCAGCGCTAGTTATTCTCTGTTGACAAGTGCTCTACAACTACCATTCCAGAAGAAACGTTAAATCTTAAGCCAGCGAACTACTTCACTGCAAAAAATTCATGAAAGGACACAAAAAAAGCCCTGGAGGACAGTTTTGGAAAACACAGTTTTACTTAAACAAAGTGTCTGTTGCCACTGACTTGAATATTCAGAGTTCACAAGTGAAATGATTTAGGTTTACTATATTTTATTTATTAAAGAATATTTGAAACTCTTCTAGTAACTCAAAGTTGGATATTTGGCCCTCAGATTCACCTGTCTCTTATGATTAGCTACGCATTGCTAATAGAGTCAGACCTGAGACACAGTATTGAGTGTGGTGCTTATTTCCTATCTGTGCTTTCTAAAGCTCATTGTGAACAAGATGCACAGGCAGCACAGTGGAAGAAAATGACACAAGTTTTTAGGAGTAAAGTAAAATCTGTTACTAACAGGCCACAGTATGAAGGAAGGGGAGAGCAAATCATGGTAAATGGTGGTTTCTGATCTCTCTTGCTTGCCTCTTTGCATGTTTGCCTAGGTTGTGCTAGGGATTAAGGGATAAAGGGATAATGGATAAAAATATTGGTGATCTGGTGCTAACAGAAATTTCTGGTTTGCTAGAAATGTTACTTTATGTGCTGCTATGAGGAGTTGATTTGGCTGATGTGATACTGAAATTCCAGCATTGTGCTTGGCTCAATAATGATGTGCTGGTAATTTGCTGGTAAATCTCTGGTCAGAATTACTAGCTATTCCTCTTCATGACAGCTGAAGCATAAGCAGTTGACATTTTGGTGAAGGCCAATCCCCAGAATTTGGCTTAAAATGGACAGTAACGTTCTCTTCCTGGGCATTTCTGTTTCCCCCTGCACTTTATCAGCTCTTTCTGATGTGTTTATATCTCAAGGTTCAAAACTTCCCCCTTGGCTGTAGTTTCTGGAATTGAGAAGCAATATGAAAATCACAGATTCTTAAGGCAGCCACATAATGCACTTCATTCATGAGTGAATCTTTAACCTTCCTCATCTTTTGAAGATTTAAAATGTTAATTTAAGATGTACTGATATTCACTGCCTCTCCGATTTTCTTAACATGTATTGGCACTGCTATCTGTGGTAGATGTAGCCTACACAGAGCACAGAACAGGAATGTGTGTTTGTTGTAAAAAGCTATGTTAAATCTTTCTTCACTGAAATGTGTCTCTGCTCTTTTTTGTAGGACAAGGACTTAAAGGACTGGGCATGCTCAAACGTTGCTGTTCTTCTTCCCAGTTCTTTATTGTTGGTCATGTCTTGTGGCCTCTCTCAGCTTATCCACTAACTCCTTTGAGCCATTCAGGAGGGCAGTTCCTGGTAGTTCTGGCTTTTCATGCTTTCAATGAATCTTTTAAGCCTGAAGAATTGTAATTGACACTCCTATGCGTAATGCCCATTGTTGACCTGTTGCAGTACTGTACTGTAAGTGCACCTACTGCTGGCCGTGTTTTAACTGCTTGCTTTCTGGTTTGAAAGATGCAGTGGTTCCTTTCACTCCTGGATCAATATCCAAGAAGATCATTCATTAACCTGTAAGAAGTTTACACCAAGAACTATGTTTTCCTGACTTTTTACTAAAGTCACTGGCATTTTCTTCTTTCTTTTTCTTTTTTTTTTCTTAGAAAAGCTACTATTCAGGGCACTTTAAGTCAGTGACATCCCAGATTTTTTTTGCACTTCCTTTTTTAAAAAGAAATGGTTAGCGTCCAGTGGAGTTTATACCATTGTGCTATGGATTACGGCATAAGTTGTGTTCATGTTAATCTTGCTTATGCACTTGTTTGGGTGTCCTGTGCTATACATACAGGTATTCTATACAGTGTAAGAACCACGTAGGAACCCAACTTAATTGAATTCATCTAAGAAACATTTTTTGCATGTATTCACAAAATATGTACCTTTCCCCCCACACACACCTTTTCTAAAAGAGATCATTTAAAGTTTTAACTGTGTTGGAGGCATAGTACTTCCAAATTTCATACCATGTAGTAGTGTTTATAAGACTTGTGCAAAGAGAATGAGTGGCAGCTCGCCAGCTTGTATTTACTCACCGTGTGGTGGAAGATTAACAAAGAACATAATGGCGTGATGACCTAATGGTGAATGCTTTTCTCTGAGGAAGGCATCCATATGTGTTGGCAAGCGAGAAACCAAAATACAATGTTAATACACTCAGTCTACGTCCTGCATACCAATGAAATGCTTCAAATGAGGATGGGTAGTTTTCACATTTGAATCACTGACATTCAGAATTCTTGCAGAGAGGAACACTGCATCTTTAAATGAGAAAGTTTGTTTTTACTTTTGCTCCTACAGCATGTCAGCATCTCAAGTTCATTTCTTGCAACCTACACTATGGTGATTTGTAATCAAGCCTCCATGAGCTCGTGACATGAAGTACTGTTCTGTTGTCAAGTACTATCAAACTTTTCTGATAATGCTGAGTTAGGACAACCAAACCAAGCTAGCACTAAATAATGTTTAAAATTGTATACCTTTTAATGATCTTTTCAAGTATTTGTTACTGAAATTGTATAATGTGGAGTTTACTAGGTGTTATGTTCCAGTGCAGTGCCTCCTTTTCTTTCCCCACTGCTCTCTGTGGTGAGAAATTTGCCTTGTTTAAAATAATTACTGTGCCCTCGCATGACTGTTAAAGCTTTCTGTGCAAAGATGATTGTCTAAGTGCCACATGCCTATGATTGAGAAGAAAAAATAATCTATTGTTACCTCTGAGTTGTGTTCAACTGAAATGCTATTCAACAAATAACTTAGGAGAAAATAGTTCTATTTTTAGCTTTTCATATCTCTGCTGTCTTTCTCTCATTTTATTTAGGCAGCAGTGAAGAATGGATTGTATAAAGACTGCTTGCTAATATGAACAAAATGCACTTGTAATTCCTGGAAATAAATTTAAACCTTATATCTTCACATTAACATTAAGAATTAGTTTTTGGTTTCCTCTTGGGTAGTGTGTTTGAATGGAAATCAGGTTCCATTGCTACTGTAGTACATAAGGATGCTTGCTGGTTAGTAACACCAGGCTTCCTCATACCATTTAGTCTGCTCTTCAAAGAAATCTAGAAAGCCATTAACATAACTTCAATAGTTAAGGGTGCTTACAAGATTCCATTTCAAAATTTCCTTTGTCCTCTAGTTTAGCCTGCCAAAACTAATTTTTAATAAGCAAGGGTTCACCATTAAAGGGCATTTTCTATTAGGAAGTTCCTGTGGTACATAGATCTCTGTCGCGGGGAACGTTTTAGGAGTATTGTCAGGACGCTGCACAAGTGATCATCAAATTGCAGAATGGAACCTATGTGAAAAACATTTCTACAGAAATATGCACTTGACTGTTGATACTATTGTAGAAATTTCTCTTGACGTTTCTACACATCTTTACCAAATGCTTTTCTCACTTGGTTTTAAAAGATGAAATATTTCTAGAATCTCTGCTACTTGTATGATCGTCATCGTTACAACAGGATTCACTTTTGGCATGGTTGGAAAGATGACTGTTACTGAAATTAGTTTGTAAGACCTCAGTTTTAATTTATTAAGGAAGAACTTTTGGCATCTTACTTCACCCTTCTTTTTCCCAATTTTTAAATGTTTTCATTAATTTGGGAATTTTTTTTGAGCTGTAGGCTCTACCCTTGCATTCTGTCTCTCCATGTGAGAAGCAAAGGGTTTGCATTGCTTAACATCTGGTGCTTTCAGGCTTTCTTCCTTACCTATTCTTGCTGAATCCAGCTGGCATCCATCTGTTTCAGTAACCATGTTCAGCAGCATTTTCCTGATTTCAGGAAATATTTTTGAGTTTAATTTGTTGATGTCAAATGAAGAAGCATGATTTTTTTTGGGTCAGACTTTGAAAGTAGCTTGAAAGAAGGTGCCTATAACAACACTGTGTTAGGTCAGTTGTTTCATCATTTAACGTTGATTTTTTTTTTCTTTATGTAGTTTTTAGATTTTAGAGTGGAGAACAGCAACTTGTAATGGAAGTAACATGCATATTTCGTGGTAAAGATGTTTTGGGAATAAGGAGCAGTTCACTGTCAAAAAAACATTCCAACCTTACAGCTGAAGAAAAATATGCAAACCTAAAATTCTTATGGATGCTTTGGCAAATAAGCATCTTCTCTGCTGTCCTGACTGTCACCAGACTCTTCCTCATCAGTATCACACGTTATATCGAACCAGAAGTGTCCACGGCTCTACACGGGCTGAGCGGTGTGGTGCACTAGGAGCTTTCGGGAGTAGCAGTGATGACATAACTCGGCAGTGGCCATACGAGACCCAAGGAGTTGAGCATGGTTTTCCTTACAGAATGAGGGAAACAAAAACCTGTTGTTGCTGCCCACTGTAATATGCTACAATATATTTATACCATGTCGAAGTTGTTTGCTGAGCAACTGTACTATAGATTTAAACTTTATTAATATATATTTGCTTATTAGTGTAGTTTATATAGTCCTTGGTTATTGATAAATTTATTGTGTTGTTACAGCACAGTGATATGGTATAAATATAGATCTATACATACACACCATGTATTAATTAATTTGGTCCCTTGCATAGTACTTTTATATTTGTACAGCAATGTCTTCAAGCAATCCCAGATTTTAGGGAAAATATTTTTGTAAATGCAGTGGTTTAAACAAAGAAAAATCCAAACAATCCTTTTACTAAGTTTTAAATAACATTTGTGGTTCCAACTGTTTTAGTTAACAATTGAAGTCAAGACACTAAATTAGTGAAAAGTGCACATTAGTAAAGTGAAGCTTACAGTGATTTTTGTAGCATGTGCTGTGATCAAACCAAGTGAAACATTGGAGGAAATGTAAAAGTTGGGCTACCTTTGTAAAACTAGAACAAATTGCTAAAGGTTGCGGCTGGTTTACTTACTATTGTTGCCTTTTCTCATGTTGTATCAGTGTAGAGCACTCTTGAGATACTCAAACTGCTTTGTCTTTGCTTTGTACTGTTGGTGCCTTCTTAGTCATGTACCCCACAAGTCCTGCATAGCTGATTTAGCTGATGGTAAGTTTAAAATAAAAAAGCAAAGGAAGATTTTATAAAAAAAGAAATAAATCATTTTCTGTATGTTCTTACTCACTGTAACAATTAAACGTTTATATTGTGACAGATTTGTGATTTGGTTAATCTGTATAGATCAATTGTAAGTAGCAAAGGTTTATATTTCGTCTTATTCTTTTGATGTTGTAAGCGTATGTGATTTTCTTTTTTAAATCAGGTAACTTAATGTTCTGTTTTGTTTTTGGCATCTGAATCTTGTAAAAACAAATGCAAAGATAAATCATTAAATCGTGTCCCTGTATTACCAAACCAGCATAGTACTGTGCGTGTATAGAACGACTGGAACTGTGCTCTGAATTGAACTGCTGTTCTATAGACCGTAAGCACATGGGTGTGTATGACATCAGCTTCTCAAAAAATGACTGTCAAGTTGTGAGTAGCCTACATTTCATATTTGTAAATACTTGAGTGTCTGTTCCCCTGTGTGACTGTATTGGCTTGGAATGAAGTCAGGGAATCATCCAAAAATCACAGGAGAAGCTTCTTTACAGACAGGCAGAAATGCTTTAGTTTTGGTGCAAGGGGGTTATGAAATTACCAATGTTTTGAACAGTTGAGCACACAGTGATGCAAATAGATTCCAGTGTACCTGATGATTGATGGGCTTTTTGACACTCTTCATATTGATGCTGATACAGCTACTGCACTGTTCCCTAGAAATCTTGAAAGTAATAACTTGAGCAGTCTGTAGAGACCAAATGTTTTCATTTGACTACAAAAAGGTTCTTCTCAGGCCAGTGGTTTGGAGTGTGTGATTTCTGGGAGCAGTATGAGAAAACTCGCATCATGTAATGGGAGTTTTTAATGATTTTTAACAGTTCTAATAATTCTTTGGGTTCTGCTTTTTTTAGTCTGAAATCTGACTCTGCCAAAGAACTGAATTCTTAAAAGGTGTAGCTGGATAGCGGCAGCTAGAATCTTCTCTAATTAATATGAAAATGCAGAAAATGTGACCTGACACTGAAGAGAGCTTGGCTGTAACTGACAGGTCTGTAACAACTCCAAGAATTCACTTGTCAAAATTACATCTCTCCTCCCCTCCTTGGCTTTCACAGCAGAGCATGTCATTTTTCCCCCAGAATAGTACAGAATTTCATTTTTAGCTGGGCTTACGCGTGTTCTTGCGTTTTTGTTGACTGTAGCTGCCTCTCTTTGTTCCCCCTGACAGAAGGCTGTATTCGCAACAGTATGTGCTGTGGAGAGTGACTTCAAGGGAGGACTGTAGTGCAGTTTGTCTCAGTGGAGGTTTTGATGAGCTACTTGAATGACCCAATTCAAGATTAGGTTTGTACTCCTGTTTTAAGAAGGGTCACTTTGAAATATGATGCAGGTTTTCTGTATTTCGCTAGAATTGAACACTGATCTATAAGCCTCGAGTGTAGTGGGCTCTCTTAAACTGTTGGAGATGAGTGCTTGGGTTTGGATGTGTAGATGGTGTGGTCTGTTCCAGTGAGAGCCCTGGGTGTCCTGGAGCTGGCCATGTGGAGGCAGTGCGCTTGTAAATGTGCATACTCCTCATGAAAGCTTGTCAGGAACTATTTTGGACAATAAGGCTTGTTTATTGGAAGAGATACTAGTTTAAGTTTGATTGCATCAAGCTTTGTAAAGCTCTGGTCTTTCTCTGGACCAAAGATGCAGCTTCTGTGTTGTGTGTGTTTCTTTTTCAGTTACTCCATCCACTCATTGCAAATACACAGTGCTTGATGAACTTAGAAAATAAGAACCATCTGAGGCATGTAGCAGACTCAGGAACATCACCAGGTCAATCCGTGCCATGTCTGGTGGTGGATGTCTTGCTCTGATGTGTCCTTTCACCACTTGAAACTTTACAGATAGTTTGAGATGAGTGGTAGAGCTCAACCTCTGGTTCCAGTGGTGACTGGTGAAACTGAAAAACAACATCCTAGTGCTCTGCCAAGTTTGAGAAGTGGGCAGTGTTCACATCCTGTATCAGAAATGTGGCCTCACTGGTGCTGTGTTCCTGTGAAAGCTTATCTTGGAAGTCTGATTCAAGACCTGTTCTGTACCCCTTTCCTCTGTGTCTTTCTTCTATAAATTACTTGGGATAAAGGCTTTCCTTCAGATGTTTTCCAGAACTCTGAGCTTTTTCAGTATCTCTTGCTGTTGATCATTTACTTTTTGTCTTTCTGTTCAAACTGAGTCTAAACAAGTTCCAGTTGTACCAAAAAAAATCTTACTTCTGTAGGATTTGTGAACTTTGTGGTGTTAAACAACATATTATTGATCCTGTTAGTAAAAGTGGTGTAAATCCAGTGAAGAGGTAAGCAGGCAAGTTGGAAGGCCATCTGAGACTACTTGCTAGAAGCACAGCACATGATCTGGTACCTGTGTGGGTTTTCTGGAAAAGCAGTATGAAAATGGACATAAGGATCAATGCAGGTGGCTAGGATGCAGCATGAAATCCAGCTGCTGCTGGGAACAGACTTCTCTTTTTGATTCTAAATTTTGAGTACTTTGTGAAAGCCTTCAGAGGCTTCCTGCTACCTCACTAGATGCTTCTCCTCTTCCTCTCCATGTCCACTCAACCTTTCCTCAAGTTCCTTCCTAATTAGTGTGGTAGAGCAATGTGTGAATCTTTTCTAGCTTTCCAATTTCCTTGCTACAGAGGTAGCTAATATTTGTGCATGAAGGCCAAAAACAAGAGCCCTGAAGTGTGCTATTTCTGATTTCCCAGAAAAGAGCAAAAAATACCGTGACAGCATGTTGGACTTGCAGCATTTCTTGGCTAAAAATACAGAGTTAAAAAATACTTTAGCTTGTGAATCTTTTTGTGAGTTTGTGTGACACTTGGCTGTATTAGCTGTCAGCTGAAATGCTGCTTCTCTGTGTCTCTCTTCCATTGCTGCTTGGGCTGGGCTGTTGTCTTCCAGCAACACTTCTCTTCCTCAGGGTTTTGCGCTTTGCATATTGGCATTTTCTTCCAAAGTCCTTTCTGTGTCACTGACTCAATGACTTTGCCACTTTGTTCTTCATTTTCTTTATCTCATAGATTACCTGCAGTCTCACAGCTCAACTGTTGTTTGGTTTGAAATGTTTTTTCTTCTGCAAAGCTGAGCCAAGGGCATAGCTGTGCTTCACCAGAGGCAGGCCCTGCCTCCAAGCAGCTGACTCCTGCACTCCTGGTTACAGCCATTGGCTCTGGGGAGAAAGCTGGTGTGGCACAAGCAGCTTCTCTCCGTATAGTAGTTGGATTGCCACCAACACACCAACAGGGTTGGGAGATGGTATCATCTGTTAATTCCACCTTACAGTTTTAATGCTAACCTTGAATACACAACCCAGATCTAATGGCAAGCATTGGTGTCTCTCTCACGATGCATCCTGTTTCGCCTGTCTGAAAGCTACTTCAAAATTCGGGCTGTTCCAACCAAAAAAACTCCAAAACCAAATCCAGAGCTGTAAGAGAACGAAGGCCACAGGGATTCTGAAATGTGCTGTTACTAAAACACTTGAGATGCACCTTCTAGGAGTTTGTTTCTTTGGGGTTTTTTTGTTAGATCAAAGAAGGAATGGCTTGCTCTGAGGAGGTTTTTCTGCCTTAAAACAACAAATGCAAAAATGCTGAATATTCACAAGTTTGGGATGAGCCTCACTGAACTGATCATATCACAAGTGAGCTGTGAGATTTCATAGGCAAGCCTGTATCCTAGTTCTCCTTTAGTTTCAGTAGCTAGTACTTAAAAGGAAATGTTGACTAAAAAAACCCTTTCTGTATATTCTTAGAAGTGTTAAAACTCCAATATTCTGAGTTGTAGTTGAGACATTGTAGATTTACAAGCTCACACTTGAGACTTTGAAATGCGTCCTGTGTTTATAAAGCTTTTTGTTTGTGCTTGTACACTGGCTGGTCTTTGTACATGGGTATGCATTTGCAGGTTTTTGGAGTTAAGGGAGCTGTAGGTGTAGAGGGAAGATAAGCTTTTGCAGACCAGCTTACATGCTCAGAAATAACTGAAACAAATCTTCTGGATGTTGCTGTTGCTACGTGTTCTGATTTCTGTGTTTGCTCTCACATGCAACTGAAGAGCAGCGCTCCAGGCAGAAATGTGGGGATTAAGGAAAAAACCTCCACGATCATTTGTCAAGAATTGCTTTGTAGCTAAATGACATTTATAAACTTGTTTTGGAGAGGATATTTGGCCCTTGGGGAGGACGGTATTAAGCTGTTTTTACAGCTGACTTGGTGACGTTTCTGTGAGTATAATATACTGTTCCAGCATGGCAAAGGTCTGCACAGTTCACGTGTGCTCCACTTTAATCGCTGGTTTTCTTGTGACAATAAATGGCATTGCACCAAAAGCTGTATATCCTGTGTGTAGTTTGTAGTGGAAATAATAATTACTTTGCAGCTTTTATTTTCATTGTCTTTCTAGCCACTGGCATGGATTCTGTGCATTGACGGTTGTTCCAGGCTGTAAAAGACATCTGGGGGGGAAAAAGGTCCTGATAATATTTGTTTGCTCTCTGGAAGCTGCTGCTGCTGTACTTTGGAGCAGAAAAGGGTTGCGTCTAATGCTGGATTAAGTTTATTTTCTTCTATCCTATCATCAGAACACATCTAGATCTAGAGTGTTGCTCCGGAATTGCTCCTCCACAATTTTCCTCTTGAGAAAGGCCCAGGCTCAACACCAGCATCGTTAGAGCCAAGGATTATAAGAGAGCGGAAGGGCTTTTTTATTTTTCTCCTCTGTTTGATTTTGGGGTTCTGCTAAGCTGTGCTCAGCCTTATTAGATCACTGCACTGTAAAAAGACTTGTGGAATGCTGCAACTGGTTTTGCTCACCAACTACTTAACTCAATATAAGGCCGTGTAGGCAATATGCAATGTACGGGGAGTCGTAACTCCTGTCCCTCCTGCGCCACCCCCCACCTCCCCAGTAGCAATTCTGCGCTACTGGCTCTGCAAGTAAACCAGCCCTGGGTTAACTCTCCCTTCACAGAGGGAAGCTTTGGTTTTGCTTTCCAAGTGCTCCAGAGGGCAAGATACTAAGACAGCTATCTCCCCTCCACTTGCATCAACTGCTAGTGTCTAGTGTTTGTCGTACTAAGGTATCACCATACAAAGATTTTTAATGCTGAAGAAACAATAGGGCTGAAGACTCTTGCTCTTCTCCATGTGTGTATTCCTCCTCACTTTCAAATGTAGGAAAATATCCAACTTCCAGTTATAACTGAGTAGCTTTACTTTGTTTTCTGTGCACATTTTTTCTCTGCTGCCTCCCACTTTTCTTAGATGTGACTTTATTTACTGCTAATGGTGTTATGAAACTGTAGTACTACAGGTGTCATGTGGGAACTTGTAAATAAAATTACTGTAAACACCTGGTTAAGTGCTTTGTGGTGCTGGTCTATAAACATGGGGCATTACCTGAGCTGCACTGCTGGGCTGTGCTCTCCCAAAGGGCCTGGGCTTTGCATGGAGCGGTTATATAGCCAGTGTCTGTGCCTTCAAAAGAAAACTTCTAGGGAGTAGCCTCTGCAGCAAGGATCCCAGTAACAGGTTTCAGGCAACTCTAGCGCTGACAGCAATTATTTCCAGGCAGTAATTTTGCAGGGTAATGTGCAAGATGACAGCAAATCAACACTTTTGTCAAGCTGATTGTCGGTGGAGCAATAGTACATTTGAATGTGAATATCACTAACAGTTTGTACAGGAGAAGGGAAGATTATTTATGGTTGGAAGCTGATTAGGAAGCTGTTGCTGTGGTAGCATTTAGTCCTTGGAGCCTATCGGCTCTAGCAAAGGACTGTTTCCTATCCAACTGAGAGGGTGGTGGAAAACAGTGGAAGAGGTCTGACCTGCATAGAGAACACAAAGTGCTACCTGTTAGCTAAAAAAAAAGAAAGAGCTCTGCTGTTTCACTGGGTTCCCTTTGCGGTGGGCGTGCTGTCAGAAACAGAGCAGCAAACACTGTGCCTGGCTCTAGGGATGTGCAGACAGGAAGAAAGGTATGACAGGTCCTGACAGGAGCTATGGGGACAGGTTTAGGAACAGATTCCTCTTCTAGAAAACAGACCCGAGGAGATCTAATTAGCAGTCAGTTATTAAGTTCTTCACAAAAAATTGCCTTATGTTGTGGAGACCCTGTCACTGGCCCATGTGGCAATAGATAAAATGGGATGTTTAAGGGTTTTAATGACTTTTCTTTGGGGATGAATGCTTTAGTCCTACAGAATACTTTAAGAAGATATTAAAATGTCTGCATTTTCTGCAGTGCTGAAGAGAGATGCAGCTTGTCATTCCAAACTGCCTGAGGCTCCAGGCAGCTGTCTTTTGTGTATGCAGAGGAAAACCACCTTCTACTCTATACCATGGCAACAGGTGGTTTTTAAAAGCACACCTGAGTAGGGATGGGTGCTGGGGAATCAGGAGATGGGGTCCTTAATGTTGTTTCTCCTGTTGGAACATCTCTATGGAGTCATCCTCTGCAGTTTGCTCTTATCTGTTTTCAGGCTTCATCTCTTGTTTTTTCCTGTCAGTGCAGACTGAGCACTGGTGTTTGTCAGTGCTTTGCCTGTAACTGATTAGATTTTATTCCCTCTTACAGTCAGGAAGCAGAGTTCGACTTTAACTCTGAAATCAGTTATTGTAGTCCCTTTTGTTCAGTGTGTGTGTGTATGTGTGAGAACTGTTGATAGTTAATCCAGAGCAGAGTGTTTTTCTAGGCAAATGACACTTCCTTGTAAGACAGCAGTGAAGACCTTGGCCTGTGCTCACTTTCTTTGGGACAATGGAGTTGACAGAGATAAATCAGATGGGCTTTTTTTGCTTTCCGAGTGTATTGTGGTGGCAGTCATCAAGTTCATGCTGATTTGAAAGAAATTG
This sequence comes from Upupa epops, assembly GCA_013397515.1. Taxonomy (NCBI): domain Eukaryota; kingdom Metazoa; phylum Chordata; class Aves; order Bucerotiformes; family Upupidae; genus Upupa; species Upupa epops. The sequence goes on along the minus strand of VZRI01013893.1, from coordinate 140,437 downwards.
TTTTTAGAAAGCTGCTCGGGTTTTGTGACCATTTTGTGCATTCATTTAAAAAATGTCCCTAATGATTTGCAGCGCAAGTACGGTTGTTCGAAGGGCTGGGCTGCAGAGGTCCAGCAACAGGCATGTGGCACTGGCAGCGTCTAGATTGGAGTTCTGAAACTGCCCAGGAGGGGAAAAAAAAGTAAGAGTTGCAGCTCTTTTAAAAGCAAGTACTGCTGTGCGGTGCTGTCTGGTAACGTTAACTGTGCTCAGAGTTAAAATAGTGCCAAATCAGCACACAAAGAACAAATAATTTACCCCCTGCCTTCCAGATGCAACCGACACTTGGGCCAGACTCATTCATCACTCTGCTTTAGTTACTGCCACTCATGATTTGTTGGAAGTGGCTGTATTAACACATGAATTTTTGACTACAGCTTCCCTTCATGCTTTCATTAAGTAATTAAGGAAAATGCTTTCTATCCAAATCAATCCCTTAAAGCCAGAGGAGAGAGTAATGATCTTTCAGTGTTGCTTATGACTTACAGTGATGGGGTATGATATTTCTGCTTCGGAGCTTTCAGTTGTTCCTGTAATTGTTTACCTCATTCAGCCAATCACAGAATTTGTTTGCTTGGAAGAGATCTTTAAGATCAAGTCCAATCATTAATGCAGCACTGAACCAGGTACTTGAGAACCACCTCTATGCCTTTCAATCAAGTATAAATACTTCCCTTTACGTCTTCTTCCCTAAAGCTGTTAAGCACAGTTTTTGGGAGCCTCATTCTTTTCAAGGCATTTAAATGAATCAGAGGCAAGTGCTACATGGAAACGTTTAGCTGGAAACAGTTCCACTTCACATGGATCAGTTTCTCAAGCAGGAGCTTGTGGTCTTTTACCATAAGAGGCATTTGAGTTTATTTACAGCAAACATAGTAAACTAAATACTTAGTTCAAATTAAAAATGTACTCTAAACAGGTAAACCCTTTCCAGAATAAAGTGCCATATCCCTGATAGTGGTCTGAGGGGAAAAAAAAACACCTCAAAAAAAGAGGTATTTGAGTACAAAATGTCTCAGAAGTGATGCACTTGAGTGGTTTTTGAATCATTCCTTGTCCAGATCAGTGAGGAATGTGTTGAACAAAGCTCAGCTAATGCTCTCCTATATCCTAAACACAATTCGTACTTCCTGCTGTCGACTACATGACAGGCTGTCAGCTTTCAAGGCTTGGTAGCCAGCAGAAGCTACAAAGTTACTGAGTGTCTTTTTCCAAAACTTTGTTGGTTCTCTTACACTGGCCCTAAAGCTGGAATAACCCAGTGCCTTGTTCCCTTCAGGAAGCAAAAGGTGTGGACAGAAAGGCTCTACCTGGTACTCTCTTGCAGTGATTTTCTTCTCTTTCCATTTGTTGTCTCTTGTAATCTACTGATCTTGCTTTCTTTTTTTCTTTAGTCCTTTCAAACCTAAAGGCTTCTGTAATCCTTTGCACTTCAGTACTAACTTGTGTGGAATGCATGCCAGGCTAACAAGGAGAACCACAGAGAAACTCAGGTGAGGTGGGAAGGGACCCCTAAAAGTCCACCCCGTGCTGATGGCAAAGAAGATGTAGTGCCCTGAACTGCCTCTGGATGGGACTGAATAAGCTCTGCTCATGGAACAGGAGGAAAATGTCGATCTTTCATTCTTACCTTACACAGCTAATGTCTGCAGGATTTAAGAAACACAGTGGTAAAGGCAGAGACTTAGGCACGGAATTTACCCTCATGTTTGTTTTCACCCCTACTTCGGTCACAATGCCTGTGGGCTATACAGAGCACCACCCCTCACAACATCCTCTTTTTTTTCTGTCTTGAATGGAAGATATTGGGAGCAAATCAAGTTTTTCACTTCTGTACAGAGCCTTTAGCTACTGCACAATCGCAGGCAGTGAACCTCTCCTTGCCGCACAGGCTGCCCTGTCCAGCATCACCAGAGTCTGCGCTGTTGCTGCTCTCGGGCTAAACTGCCATTCTCCTTGTGCTACCTGTTTGCCCGCTTCGAGCTGGATTTTACACATAAAGAGTAGTCTAGAAATCAAAAGCCGTTTTGTGTAACGTTTGCTATTAATTCTTTTCTGCAGGTCAAATTTTTCAGCCACAGGGCTGTGTGCTCTCTGGCGAGGAGTAAGAGCAGGGGTCAGATTTGCCCTAGAAAAGATGTGGTACCGCTTTTTACGCAGCCTCCCAGTAGACACCTTGGAAATCCAAGTAAAAGCTGGTAAAGGAAGGAGAAGAGCTGCAGCCTAGACCCCTCAAAGCTCTCCTGCCTGCTGTAGTCACTCGTGCTGGTCTGGCCCGTGCCATCTGCTGGTGGAAAATGGCCATGAGCAACGTGTAATGTAAATAGAAATCTCGCCAAGCGACAGTTCAAGGTAGTCATTGCAGAGCAAAATTTGGAATAATAATACCTGGGGTGTTCTGACAAAATATCGTACGAATCCACTGGAGCAGTAGCTCTGGCGTTTATCAAAGGGCCACCCAGTGACAGTCTGGAGCAGGAACATGCTGAATCGTTGATGTTTTTTCCACTGTAGGTTTGGAGAGTCTTTTGTTTAGGGCTGGGTTTTTGTGTGTGTGGTGTTTTTGAAGCAGGCTCGGCCTCACAGCGGGTGCATTGTGTGAGTGGTTAACACAACACACATGAGGATTCAAAGAAAAATCTGTTGCAAAGAGATATATTTGACCATTCTTCCCTTTGCCCTCAGTTTCTGAGCAGGGTCCAAGTAATGCCCATCACCTACAAATACAGCATGCCCCCAGGGTAAAGGATAGAGCTTAGAACAAGGTGAAGCATCAGGGACTTTCTTAATACAGATTTTAGCAATGACTATTAGGCCAGTTCCGATCATCAAACTCTGTATAACTCCATACTCACCCATCCATCTTCATACTATCGTAAGTATCAAAAGAGCAATTCAAATTAAAGAACTGTAGCTTGGTAACATGGCAAATTAACTTTGCTAAGCTCTTTAAACCCTTGCTGATGTGTGACTGATTCTCTCTGCAGTCCTTTGCAGATTACATGAGAATCTTGTTTGTAGCAGCAGCAGAGTGTCTGGCTGCTACTGCTCTGGGGATCTTGCTGGTTCAAATAGTTCTCCTTAAAGCTTTGTCCCCTGCTAGACAAGTACTAGATCTGCTCTGTGATTTGCTCACAAAAGAGCAGATATTGGTGGTCTGATTAAATGTGGATTATGGTGACTTGTGCTTTTGCACTCCTGCCAGAGCAGCTGGCCTGGTCCTATCCTGTGCCTCACTGAGCAGTGCATCATTTTTTTTAGGGCCCAAAGGTCAGAGATACTTCAGAAATGAGGCACTGGAATGGGGATGTTTTTGAACCTCTTGTGAGAAAGAAGTCTTGACAAGGTCACTAGGGAGTATGAAAGCAGAATCCAGGATTAAAAATGTGTTTCAAAAAGAACAAATGGCAAGCACAGGTCTGACACGCATTTTGCATCCCATGCTAGCATGGGTGCAACTTTTTTTTAATACAATGGTGCAGGAAAAAAGTGCTGAAGACAGTGACCCATAAGCAGCGTGGATAAGATATAGCTGAGTGCCAGGCTCTCCAAAAAGAGGATCCTGATTGGAATGGCATTGTGATGCTTGAATCTCATCCCTGTGTTACCAGTCAACCTCCCATCCTGGTACCCTGCAGGAAGAGGGCAGCAGCATTACCTCTGTCTTTGTTTTATGTAATTGTTGTTGCAGACAGTGACACAGATCTGGTAACAGGTTCAGTGCAGGATGCTGCAGATGTTCAGGTAGTCTTACAGCTTGCTTCCAGCCATTAGAAACACTGCAACAGCCTGTTCCTCTCCTCTTCCCTATGCTGCCTTACTGGGCTACAAGCTACAGTGGTGACTGTGCCAGGCTCAGAAAAGCATCTGACAAACACATATGTACAAGAGCAGAAGAGAGTAAGTATTGAGTTGCTGAATGGCACAGTACAGTGTGCAGGGACTGTGTGCACAGTGCCTCTGACCGAGTGACACGCTTATTTATCCAAAAGTTTCCTTCTTGCTACAAAAGCTGTGAAGGAATTCTTCATGTAAGACAGTAGTACAGCTGTGAGTCAATTTCATTTATGAAACACCTATGATGTGCAGCAGAAAGCCTGAGACTTTTCTATACTGTTAACTCATGATGTGTCAGCTTTGTGAACCTGCACTTTTCAGAGTTCTAGGGTCTGCAGGCACTGTAAAATGGAATTTAGAAGGGAATGTGCTCTGGCTCGGCACTTACATTGCAGTGCAAGGCTGCTTTGCTGCTCGCCTTTGGCTATTGTGGATGCTCTGTATGATACAGCAAGAGAGACTGTTCTTGCCAGGCACATTTTGCTGCGGCCTGTGACTCCTTGGAAACAGGCACCTTCTTTGTTTCCGCGTCATGCGGATCAGGGGTATGTCTCTCATGTTAAGCCTACCCAAGTACGTGTGCAGCCAGCCTCATCCTGTCAGGTAACCAACTCTACCAGTTCCTGGAAAAATAATTTGTATTCCCTTGACCTGTGCGATCTCGCATTGCCAACACTATTTTTAAACAGATGAACGCAATCGCTGCTGTGCCTGTTAGGAGCTCTACGAAGCCACAAGCTGGTATACAACAGCACAGAAAATCCTGAATATCCTGGCAGTTCACTGCCTTCCTGCAGCCAGCACGGAAGGTGCTAAGAGTGAACTACTTACTTTTTTTGCAGCCTGAAAAAATATGTAGTTGTGCTGTAGACCGAAATGTGAACTTACATAACTGGGATATGAGGAAGGGACTTGCTGAGCCTTGTGTTCAGTGAGCCCAGGTTGCTGGCAACCCTTTGTAATTTCTTCTGTGTGTTTTGTCCTTTCCTAGCTGAGTTCATGGTTTGAGATGGGCAAACTGTCAAATCAGGGTGGTTACCAAGTACACTTCTAGTTTGGGGGTAGCAAGAGGAGGTTAACTAAAAAGTATCTGCTCTTTTCTTCCATTCCACGCTGACATTTTATTTAATGACAACCAGATGAAAAATATTTGGTTTAGAGAAGAAAAAAAATGCTGCCAAAAATAAACAAAGCTCAATCTGTGCTCGTGTTGTAGTAGAAATTCTAGGCGGTTCTTGAAGGTAAGTGGCAAGTCACTTCACTGGCCACACTAAGTTAATAGTGAACAGCAACATTACTACAGGTTGGAGCTAAAAGTGCTGATAGATGCTTGTACTCACTGTGCCTAACTGAGGCTTTTCCAACAGTCATGAGAGGAGATAATCAAATACTGTGGCAGACAGTGCTGCAGAGGGGAACAGCCAGTGCTTCCTGGAGCTTATCTGGTCTTTAACCACTCTCTCCGTTTTTGTGTTACCAGAAACATTAATTTGTTCTAAAAGTATAAAGAAAGTTTACACACTATAATCAATATTGATGAAAGGATGGTGGTGAGAAGAGTCAACCTGTTGTAAAAAAAAACCCCAGCGCTGCAGTTCCAGCCACAAGATGGAGCCAGTACAGTACCAGGAGCATCGTCCCAGCTGAAGAAAACGCTACAAGCTGTTTGTCTCTAAATCCTACAGCAGCTTTAAGAGGATTGTTTGCTTCTCAGTTACCGAGATAGCATCAGAGAAAACAAAAACCAGAACTACCCAGTAGCTAGGGTACAGAATTCATCTATAAATCATTCCAAAGCACAAATGAAACTGTTACAGCTGATCTGATCACAATAAAAATCAGTGACGCTCCTTTCTTGTCTCTAAATAGAGCTGATCTTCATAGTACACTGGATTTATGGACCATATTGTTTATTCAAACAGCTAACTATATTAAAATAGTTGCTAGGAAGCTGGTGGATTAATAACAGATTAATGGCAACTAACACATTTTCTCAGCATTGTGTAAGCTAGCGCTTAAAAACCTCTCAAAGATGAGATCTGTGGTGTGGCCTTACATTTTTAAACCGGTTTGATTTGACCAATTAACATGTATTCTGGTCCCGGAAGCCTACTTTGCCTATGTTCTTTTAAACAGCAGTGATTTTCAATTCTAACTTGCATTTAAGCGATAAGAGAAACTTTGCTATGTGTTCCTAGCAGGTTATTGAAAGTGGCATCACAGCTTCAATAAATCAAATAAATCCAGTGTCTGATATATCCGATATGTAGTTCGTAATTCAGAGAAGGGAACAGACACGTCAATATTTTGTTTCCCTCTCTATATAGCATCTCTGGGCTTTAAACTTTGCAAATCTCTTTGCTTAGGGAGAAAGGTGAGAGTAAGCAGGTGTCAAGTTCCTGCAGTGGGAACAGCAATTCTGAAATGCCTTTGGGGATCCTAATGAGGAACTGGTTGAATGCCTGGCAACTAACCAATCAGAGAGATACCATCATCAGACTGTCTAAAGAAGAATAGAACAGTCCAGTGCTTGTAAGGGAGAAAAATCACTGCTGGAATCCACAGTTCAGGAAATAATTTGATAACATGGAGCAGGAGCTGAGAAGAGACACAGGAACAACTTAGAAATTGAAAAAAGTGCTTTATAAAATGCTGTTACACAGAAAGACAGCTTGCTCTTCTATCTGTGAGTCCTATTGTCTTCTCAGTCTTACAGATAAAAGAACAAACAGCTGAAAGACAGAATTAAAGACATTCAGGGGAGAAATAAGATGTCTGTATTTGTCAATGTGAGTAATTAAAGACTGGAATGAGAAATTAACAATTTGCAGAGACAGGATGTTCTAGGATGTCTTCCTAAGGGATCTTCTGGTTGAAATGACAGTATCAGCAGACACATGCTGCTACCTCTCAGTGAGTCGTCCCAATGTTTACAGTAATCCCCTTGGCCCTATTTATCTGTAAAATGATAGAATTCTTGCTGGATGCCCTAATCTGGACAGGATAGAACATGAAGATGGAAATATAAGTATAGGTTTCTTGGGGGTGAAGGGAAAAAGAAATAAACCGAAAGCAAAAGCAGCTTGAATCTCTGCCTTTAGCCAACTGTTTTGCATATACAGGTAAGCTTATGCAGAATGTGTTTTTACAAATCATGTATCAACAGAAAATTGATTTCTGCTTTTCTACAGCTCACAAAACACAGGTTGGGCTCCTCAGGTAAGTAGTAGCTGGCCTCCAATTAGCCAAGGAGTCTGTAGCTGCATTGAACATGACAATCCTATACAAGCACATATTTGATAATACATACGTGTGCACTGGAAAGCTTTTGTCATCTTTTGTATTCTACAGCCTTTTCCTTTTGCCTCAGAGAAATGTGTTTTCTGCTTTCTTTACTCTTAAACACAGACTGTATGCTAGCATCTGCTCCTGCACTTTAACCCAATTAATTTGTGTGTGGTGGGGTGTTGGTTTACTGTGTTGCTAGTCCTGTTTGCAGGATCCAGATGTCCCACTGTACTGTGTAATTTACCTACCGGGGGTGAAGAGCTGGAAAATGGATGATGCTATTGCCAGCCTCATGACAAAGTGCAACGTAATCTTGTTTGTAGCCTCAGTGTGTCTTGCTGTGGGCACAACTGAGCCTTCTCTGCATTCAGAATTAGTCAGTCACTATTGGAGATTCAAAACAGTTCTGTCATTTTAGCCTTTGGACGTGATCTAGACAAACCCCATCCTAAACGACCTTGGGATAGTTTAAAATCACTACTCCTTCAGAGATGAAGAGGACGTTACTGAACTATTCTAGTCCACTGTGAAATTTTACCCAGTTCAGTAATCTATGCAAGTCCAAAGTCTGAAACAAGTTGCAGACAAATGTTAAGACTGCCTGCCCTTCTCATCCTGTTTTCCACCTCTTGCATCTCATGTGATGCTGAATTGCCTATGTTTATTTCTCATGAAGAGAAACCTCAGGTAAATTGTACACAGATAGCAAGATTTGGAATTTCAGAGTTAGGACTGACTGAGAGATACAAAGCACAGCCCATACCACTGCCTAAATAAGCAGTTCTAATAAATAGAAAGACTTTCTAATGACTATTTTTGGTCCTGCTTTTGGATCCTGAATGTTCTTTTGTAGCAGTTTAAAGTGTATCAGAATGAGTCAAGGCATTTGTGTCCCCCAAATTAGGGCTTAAGTTTTGCTGTGTCTCAACTTTGGGTCCTAATTTGTGCATCCAAGAGCCCCAGAGATTGGATTGTATTGGCTGTTAACACAAACAAACAGTCATAAATTCTCCCATTAGAAAAATCATTGTTGTTAATTCTAGAGAGTTACAGGTGTGTTCACACACTGCAGTTGCCTGTTCTGCTCCTGAAACTTTCTACAACTCCAAGAAGACCTAGCAGTAAAATCTGGAACAACCAGTTGCAGGACTTTCCTAACTTACTGGACTAGACAAGGAGCTGCTTGCAGTCTCTGCAGCTGCCTTTTCTTTTGAGGGCAGTCAGAACTTCATGGAACCAGTGTCACCTTCTCTCCACAGCTTGGTCAGTACAAGGAACAAATACGTTAATTCTGTCCCTTGTCCTTATGACCACCATCGTCAGAACTGTGCTTTTATCAACACAATCCTTTCTGTAGGCCTTACATAGAATCATAGAATATAGTTGGTTTGAAGACTGAAAGGACCATATAACCAACCCTCACTCCTTCTAAGCTTCTACTCCTGTAATCCTGCAGTGAAAGGTCTAGACTTACTTGTGCAGTATATATTCAAATATTATAAAACTGTATTCTGGAAAAAAAAATTCAGAAAGTTAACCTAGCTACCAAAGCATGCTGAAGCTTGAGAGGATTGAACACTGGCTCATTCCCTGCTGAACTTCTCTGCTTTAGGTAGACTTGTGCATTTGTCAGTCTGAATATTAGGAAAGTTTAGTTAACATCTGTTTTTGCTATTTTAAAAGTCACCCAGGAGATAAAATTAGAGCTTCCACCATGATAGTAGAGATTAAGAGTGATTCAGCTTTTGCAGATGACAAGTGACTCTCTAGTGGGGCATATTTCAGCCCTCTGGTTAGAGAGAATATGGATACTTCTGAATTAGGTACCTAGAATCGAGTGGTACAGACTGTTTCCCACCTCACATCCATTTATATGCATATGAGCAGATGTCTGCTTCATATAAAAATCATGACACAAATTTGTTTGATTTACAGCCCCCAAACAAATGCCTCTGTCTATTCTCTGCTTCAGGACAGTTCAAAGTGGTTCCGGATGGTTGAAATCCTCTGATCCACTGAAGCATTTGCTTCACTACTATTTTCTGTGTTTGCAGGTTTTACCCTGGCATATGTAGTGCAATTTAATACTCGGCTCCTACTGGCTGCAAAAATCATTGGTATCTTTTCATTTGCAATTTATTTGTTCCTTGGAACCTCCCTACATGCACAGTTCCAGACAAATAGCTAAAACACAGCGTGGCAAACACCAGTAGAATTTATGACCTCACACAAGCTGTTTCACAACTAAGGCAGAATGTTTTATTACATCAGTATTACATCACCAGAGGCCTGATATTAATTTTGTCAATTATTTCTATATCAGTCTCTTTACGTCGGCTGCTGCCATGTTCCAAGAAGTAGACGCCTATTTCTTCTCCTTGGAGAGATCTTCAGAGAACACAATGTTATAAACACAGTGTTATAAACTCGGGTAACTGGGAAGAGCAGAGCAAACTGTTTTAATTATGAAGCTGACATTTATGGCAAACATATAGGAATTAAATTATTTGTGCTAACTGAAGTTTGATTCTTTCTTCACTACTCTCAGGCCACTGGATTTTTATGGTTTTTTAGTTTGGTTGAAGTCTGAAAACCTCTGAGACTTAACGAAGCTTCTGAGGAAGCAAAGGAAGTCATGATCCCAATGTTCCTTCTCAGGTTCCATACCTTTAGCCTTCTTTTCTGCCTCTACCTGTCACATTTTGAATTTCTCCTGTTTTCGGAATAGCTGCTTTTATTTTTGGATACAATTCTCCTACCAGTTCTACTTTGAACGTGCTAAATCACACAGACAGTGACCCCTATTACAGCCCCTTCTATTACAGAATTGTATTTAAAGAGAAGTTCTGTGATACAGAGCTCACAATAAAAACATAGGGAAGAGCTGTCAGTGGAAAAATCAGTCCTCTTGAAATGCTGTGCATTACGTTATTGGTGATGACTGATGTAATTAGGACACTATGCAGGATTTAGCAGGAGTAGTAGATACCATCTGCTTTGCTAATCAAGCTCAGAGCTTCACTGCGAAAGGCTGACTTCGCCATGAGTTTACATTCTAAACAGTGTAGAGATTTGAGGTAAAACATGTAATTTCTTTCACTTTTAAAGTTATTCCATGGTCTCAGTGGACTGCACTCAGTACTTTTCAAGTACATCATGCTTTATCAGAGGTTCATTCATACAGGCAACTTTAACCTGCTGCTGAAAGCACTGAATGCATCCTTGATGTATCTTTATCTTCAAAAAAATAAATAAAAGAGAAAAGGATGATGTTCTAACAGAGCAGCTTGTGTATTTGTTACTAGGGAAACAAACAGCAAAGAGAAAGAAACCCTCAGTGTCCTTGTCATTTGGATCTTTCATTGGAGAAGCAGAGCTTGTGTTAAAACAATGGAAACATTGTTCAGCTTTTGGGATCCTTTGCTGTCCTCACTGAATGACAGATCCTTCTTTCTCCCTCTTGTCCATCATGTCATCGCTGAAAAGGAGAGTCACTCCTACAGTCAGGACTGGACTGCTGGTTAATATTTGTTGCTCATGTAGGGTTTAATTCCTGTTTCTGTGTAACCTGCTCAGTTCCTAACACCTAAACCGAGACCATGGCATGTTTCTTAAGGTAATCAGAAAGAGAATCCCAATACTGTATTCTTGTCTGAGGAAAAGCATCTGCAACAGCACCAGTAATGCCAGGTTTGCACATTGAGTCTGTACTGAATCAGAGCATCCCCAAGAGTTTAGAACACTCTAAAGAATCTCTGAGAATCTCTGAGAGATTCTGCAGCTTTTTGCGCAGGTCTGGAGGAGAGGACTGTGCGTGGGTGATATCATTGCCTTTGAGGTTCAGGGGTTGTGCATTGTGGTGGGAGATTTGCCACCAGTTTCATGAACCAGTGAATTGTCAGTCCATGTCAGTTGTGACTGACACCTCACTGGTTTCAGTCAGTGGTGTAGGTCATGACTGACTTGAACTGCTGCATCATTGTCTGAGTTGGGAGGACTATCTGCATCAATCTCCAGATACTTATCGTGAATTGCTGCTCAGTGCTTAATGTTCACTATTCCTCATGCTCAGAAAGAGGGTAAAAGTTGGAACTATAGTAAACATACTGTGGCATAGTACTTAGAACCTGTGGAATACAGTGTAGGTATTAACTATTATTAAAAGGTGAAAGCAATTACTTCTAAAGCACATGCACAGAAGTATTTTGTAGGCAACTGTATGGCAGCACCTTAAACAGGATAAAGCCATACCAGGTGACAACAGGCATCCATCTAGTCAGGTGACATCGCTAGATAAAGAAATATGGACTAAGAAGTAATTATTTTTAAGGGAGAGTAGTAATCAGACTCTCAAATGAAGAAACAGCTTGTTAAAATGTAAAAGCCCATTTCAAGAAACATCTCAAGATTTATGGACTTCTGCACTGTATCAGGTTTACTGTGATTTCTGGGCTGCATCCCCATCTCTTCCTGCGTTCCAGTTATTATCTTGAATGTCCTTATCATAGACCTCATCTAACTCATCTGTGGGAGCTTGGAGTGGGAATTGTGATTTGGAGTACTCTGAAATGGAGCTCAGTAAGTCAAAAGTATTGTCACCTCTCTCCTTTCGACAAGATCACAGCTAGCGGCACTGGAGCTGGAGAGATGACAGGAAAATCCTAGTAAAAGCCCCACTGGAAATACTCTCGCAGATGTTTGTTTCCTTTTGTTTGGCCAACAACATATTTCTTTTTTATTGTGCAAGCATGACTTTGTGGTCCTGTTCTTCAAGCACAGCCATTAATTGGCCACTAAGAAGGAAGAAGCAGATGACAAAAGAAATGTAAACATGTGGATTATGTTACAAACTGGCTAGGCAGAATAAATCAGCTAGCACAGGAATTACTGGTTATAGCTACCAGCTGAATTGTAACAGATTCTATTTCTCTAATATTCTGCAAAGTAACAAGGACTCTTAGGTAAAAAAAAAAAACCACTTCGTAAAGACTTGGGGGAAAAAAGATGTCAGTAGTGACAAGAAAAGGAAGAGAAGAACACTTTATCCATGCAGTGTTTCTGTAGCGTGACGAAGGGGCCCTGCCCCGCGGGTGCAAAGTGTAGATGACAGCTTCATTGCAGGCCCCTTCAGTCCCTACCTCTGTACTCTTTGCCCATGGAAACACCAGAGAACAGCCAAAATAAACCTGGGGGGGAGCTTCTATTTACTTTTTTAAGGAAAACACAATCATTGCCAAGAGACCTCAGAAGCTGTGGAAACACAAGCGTACGTGAGTTGGATTTTGTTTTCCTTAATCTTCAGAATTGTTCCCCTATACCTTAAAGCCTGTGTGTTGTTCTCTTTATAAGCAGTGAGATCTTGCCAGGACTGCCATTCCAGAAAGAAGTGTTCTAGCCCATCCTGCTCATCTTCCAATCTCAAACCAGACTCTGTTCCTCCGTGGGTTTTTCTGAACTTTTACCAGCAGGGTTGTACTTAAGGGCAAGATGAATCCTCTGGCAAGAAAAACGTTCCTGAGTGATCCCCTAGCACTTAATAGGGGCTGCAAGAAACCTAGAGAGAGCATAAAGGAATAGGACAGGGAGATGGTTTCAAGCTAAAAGAGAGCAGATCTAGACAGGAACTTAGTAGAAATTGCTCTCTCTGAGGATGCTGAAGCGCTGGAGCAGGTTGCCCAGGGGGATTGTGGCTGCTCCATCCCTGGAATAGTTCAAGGCTAGGCTAGACGTGCCTCTGGGCAACCTGGTCTGGTGAGACGTGTCCCATGGCAGGGGGTTGCCACCGGGTGAGCTCCGAGGTCCCTTCCAACCCAGACCAACATGTGGTTCTGTGACTCTGGCGATGCCTCAGGGCCCGCTCTACCCCCTCTCCCGGTGCCCGTTACCAGTGCCGGTTCCCGCCTGGCACGGCCACGCGCCCAAGGCGGGAAGGGCGGGGGGGCGCTCGCCGCACGCAACTGGCACTAGGAGTCAGCCCGCCCCGCACACAACGACCCGCTGGAGGGGAGGGGGTAGGCGGAGCGGAGGGAGTGGACGGGCGGGGCCAAAGCCGGGATGGGGGGAGCTCCGCGCGGCTCCAGCCCTCTCGCACCGCCTCTCGTCCCACCTCCCCCTCCCGCT